>VMDO01015536.1:0-50828 GCA_007922755.1 Pedetes capensis
TTGTGTTGCTCTGCACTCTCTGAGGACCTGAGTTTGATCTCCAGCACTGCAAAAATTGGAGGACAAGACAATCTGTTTCCAAAACAATCCTAAAATAATCAACCATTGAAAACTCTACGAGGATTGCTATGAGTCAGACAACTAACAATAACAACAACAAATTTCCTGCTGTTAGGAGCAAAGGTTTTTTTTTAATATTCAGTCATATATTCCTAATACAGGCACAAACTTTAATGGCACAATTATTTTTCTGAAGCTGTTCTGCCCTTGTCAATAATGTTTTCCTAACAGTTGGTGTCAAAAGACGTTTTTTTTTAATTATTACTGCAAGATTGAACCCATGGTCACGTGCATGCTAGATAAGTGTTCTATCACTGAGCTGTACTCCCAAATACCCTGTTTTACTTTTTTGCTCTGAGTACCTTCTCAGTAAGTTTCATGGGCTACCTCTGGCCTGGAACTCTTGATCCTCCTGTTTCAGCCTCCTGATTGGCTGAGATTATAGGTGTGCACTATAGTGCCCAGCAAGACATTTAATTTTTAAAATTTACTTATGGATAAAAGAGGATGATAATTACTTTCCTAATTACAAGCACACTGACTAAAACCAGAAAACCTAAATTATGTGGGAACTCAGTGCAATAACATAATTAGCTAATTTAAAAATATTTATATTCTTATTGGTTTTATGAAGCTAGTTTGCCTATTGAAAGTCTCGTAAAATATTGTTCACGTCAATGAATCAATTTATATATCCATATGCATGGGAGGTCACTGAGTAAATTATCTTAAGCACATTGTTTCACTGCTATTAGAATATTTCATATATTTTCTTGTCAATTTATTCAAATACACTTATGAGATAGGTCAGCCTGGTGTTTTTATTCATACATTATAGGTAATAAGAATAAATTGCAAATTAAATTACTGGGCAAATTTTGTCAAACTAGTCACTGAAAGAGGTGATATGAGAATTTAGTGATGTTCAGGTGAGAGGTCAGATATAAAAATACAGAATAGAGAGTCATCTATATTCAAGGAATCAATTAAAATAAGAATAATCTCCAAAGGAAGTGGAATAAAAGAAGAACAAAATTCACAGGACCTGACGTTTCAGAATTTGAGTCAAAAGAATTTGAACAGCATCTTCAACAGAAAACTGAATTTTTGGAGACCTGACAATACAAATAGAATGTTGAGTCTCTAGGTAAATCAATCTGTAGAAAGGCAAATAGTTGGGAATTTGCAAAGTTTATGAATGTATATTCCTTTGCCCTCTATCTGATAAGGGTCTAAAACTGTTTATGATAATCAGTCATTTTTCTTCCTGGTAGAGGGAGGAGGAAGGACCCTTTGCCCATGTGAATTCCTGTCCTGACTTTAGGCAGATAGAGGGAAGGCAAAGAGATTTTGTTGTATTTGCTATTTAATTACTTTCAGTTCAGAATAATCCTGATATCACAGCAGCATACTTTGAAGTGGCATATTCTGATCTTCTACAAGTACATTAATTATAAAATTTTTCTTTTAACTATCCAAGCTTAAACTGGATTGGACAATGCGATAGATGGGAACACCAACTAAATCTCAAGATTTTCTCAGTTTGATCTTTGCCATTTCCTGGCCCTTTCCCTTTTTTTACTGAGAAATTTTCTACCCCATTACCTAGATCTCTATGATACCTGCAGAGTTTATCTTTTCTCTTACTCTTGTTTTTAATGATTTCTTTCTTTCAACAACAATATTCCAGCTTCTGATGGGGTTTTCATTGCTTTTTCCTGTTTATTTTTTCCTGAAATGCTATTCAGGGACTTCTTCATTGCTCTAAAGCTATTATATTAAAGTACAGGAAAGTACCATATGAATTATCTGAAAGTCAACTGTTTTCTGTCCTCCAGGCCAGCCTGTTTACATGATGTATACTAAAAATTCAATACATACTAGGTGTTGTTACCAAATTGTCTTACATCATTGCTGAACAACAAAATAAACAATATTTAATAATATTTTCATCATTTAGATAGTGAAAAAAGGAAAAGTGCTACGAAATAAAGTTCATTTTTATGTATCATAGCTAAATACACCTTGTTCTTTGCTCTTTGTCTAAGGCAGTGGCTTCTTTGTCAAAATGGAATTCCTTTTTACCCTTTAGAATGGAAAGTGAACTTGTGATAATTATGAACTTCTTAGCTATTTTAAATAGTAGTACCTTTTAAATTTTATGTGTATTTAAATGTATTTTGAGTTAAGTTTGAAAATTTAGAAGTCAACACTATTTCTTGGATGATTTATTAATATAAATAAATCTACCATTCACAGGAAAAGATCCTAAATTTAAATAATCCACAACTAACTATAATATCTTATGATGTATGCTCTGATTTCAACAAAGCAGAGATAGAAAAGTCCTAGCCTGAGAAACAAATTCTTAATGGGTTAAAAATTGTATATTTTATTTTCAATGAATATGGAACATGGATACATATATTAAAATCTTGGGTGGTATTTAATTTCTGGCATCACCTGTGAATCAATGTTATTACAGAGCTCAAAGCTGGGATCAAAAATAGCCGGTCGCTGCTTTTTGACTTGGAAAATGAAAGTAATATGTCATGGATGTCTTTAGAAAGTTATTCAGTGTACTCTTTAGAATGAGACAGTTGTGGATTTTATTAAGTCTCTGTCAATTAGAATATGTAGTAATATGCTATAATCCCCAAATTCTCAGCATAAATATGAAACAGAAAGAAATTAATATTAACTCAACATGTTTTGTTGATATGTTCATTATTCATTTGTTATTTTAATTATTATTGTACATATAAAATTTATTTTCCCCTTCTTCCTGCCCTCCTCTTTTCTTAGAATTACTAAGATGCTTTAACTTTCAAGATATAGTTTGGTTATATAATTAGTATGCTTTAAAAAAAAACTTATAGTAGGTAAAATTCATATGAAAGACATATTAAAATGACCTTGAACTGTGCAGGACCAAATTTTGTAAAATGATAAATAGTAAAATTTTAGGTTTTGCAGGGGTATATAATCTCTTTCATAGATTTTGTACAGCAAAAACAACCATTAACTATAATTGAAAGAATGAGTCTGGCTATTTGTTAAAACAAGAACCTGGCTGGATGTGACATGCAAGCCATCTTTTGTAGATCCCTGAAAGTAGAGGTAGCAATTACATCTCTTTGGATGAAATATGACAAAAATATCAGCAATGAATGTATGGACTATGAGGCTAAGGAGGATTGAAGATGTGAGCCTAGGTGTGTGGTGATGCATTAAGTAGGATGAATACTGGAGAACAAGTATTTGGAAAAGGCCTCTGATCTCATAGAAACACATACATGGTTTGGTCATGTGATATACTGGCAGTAAAGGTGCTTATGAATGTATAAAGATTTTCTGAAAGATCAGAGTGCTTTTGTCTATTTAGGAAATTTGATTGACCTTCATTCAGTTAGAGCATGTTGCTAATGTAATTAAGGTTATAAATTAATTGTGCAGATATAAGTGTCATGTACTCATAATGTTTCTAAGTTACAAGGTTAGTTTTAGAACACACTTATACAGAATGAAAAAAATCATATTTTCCCAATTTTATGGCAAAGCCCCAATTCTCAGAATCAGGCTTGGCCACCCACCCTCAATGTGTCAATTAAGGAGACAAATAATGATCAACAGCAGGGAAAGTAAATTTAATCAGTGGTTACATTAGGAACAGGAGCAAGTGACACAGATGCCTGTATTTCAGGAATGTACATGAGCTTCAGGTTTTAGTAGTAGAAAAGCTGGGGGCAAGAACAAGAGGTATGCATAATTAAGCAGTCCTGATCAGAGTGTTTTCAGAAAACTGTTACTGCTGGGTTTGTTTGTAGTCTCTTGTCAAAGATATATTTACCATTAAAGCTTACTCGATCCAACATGGCTGTGGTTCAGGACAAGCAATTGAGATCTTCAGATGCCTCTTGGGGGTCTGTAATGCTTTTTAGTAAAGGCAGATTCTAGGTACCTATTACAGTATTATTTTATAACTGACCTATAAAATTATGTTTTAATAATATTCTTATTTTTTGAATAATGAGAAGAAATTAAATTGATTTTATACATGTGAGCACTTGTTCTATATGCAGTTTGAGATTTTTCTTTTATTTTTAACAGAGCTGCGTTTTGGAGAGTAAGATATAAATGGATAAAGTACTAACAGACCTCTTGTACTGGTATTATCTTACCTACTTTGCCTTAACAGCACACTGTAAACATAAATTAAAAAAAAATTAAACTGGGTTCAGTTGCTTAGTATGCCTATAATTCTAGCAAATTGCCAGGCAAAGACAAGAGGAGTGCAGGTTTCTGGGTTCAACCACCAAATACCACACACACAAAAAACGTAACTAAAATCAGGCTTGGTAAGGCAGGCTGGAGGATTGTTGCCAGTTCAAGGCCAGCCTAGGCAACACAGGGAGACCCTGTCTTAAAAAAAAAAAAGAAAAGAAAAGAAAGGAAGGAAGAAAGAAGGAAAGGAAGGAAGGAAGGAAGAAAGAAGGAAAGAAAGACAGAAAAGAAAGAAAGAAAGAAAGAGAAGAAAGAACACAAAATAACATAATTGTATGTAAATAAAGAAGCAAATCATCATTTTCAGAAATGACTACTGAAGCCAAAATACCTTTCAATCTTGTTTTAAGCTTGAAATATAAATTGTTTCAAAATATTGGTGCTATCTAGTGTTGAGGGAAAAGGAAAACAAAAGAAGAGAAAGGCTCTTCTCTTTCTCATTTCTATAAATTGTGGCACAATAGAATCTTTGATATGTTAATTATACTTCTGTGTTTCAGCATTCTGGCTTCCCAGTAATTTGCTAAGTATCACTTTAATCAGTTCAAACAGCTATAGTGACAGAGTTTGATTTAATTCCTGTTGACAAGAAATCGTCTATAATTAATGCAGAAAACTCATTACTGAACAGTAAAGAATGCAATGAATGATGTTAATAGCTTATAAAAAATAAAATGATTTCAAACTAAGAATGAAGAAGATTTTTAGGGTGTATCTTCCCATCATGTCATTAAGTAGGTATAACTATTTATTTATGTCCAAACTATGTATACAAAGCACACATATACCTTGCTTAAGTATATGATGCTCTGAACTAGTAATCTCTATTTTTGTCAAAAGAATGTACCAAAAAACAACAAAAAATTACTTTAAGCCCATTCTACCCTAATCAACTTGTTTCTTTTTGATCAAAAAGTGCTTAAACAAAATGTGATATGTCCTTTGACACTAGTAGCAAACATCTTCAGTAAAGTATAAAATTATAAAATCCTACCAGAGCTAAAAGTGATGTAAATGTTTTTGTGTTAGAAAGTGCATATTGTAAAGACAAATAAAACAAAACCTAAAACAAAACAAAATGAAAATGCAAATTGTTCAACAGGAGATCTATTTAGAGATTACCTAGAGCAATGAGGACAAAGCACAGGATGGTAAAGCAGACATTTACACATGCTGCTTTACTGAGTAATTACTGAGGCATAGAGCAGGTTTGAGGATTAGGAGGGACTTCCCCTCCAAGGCTCTGCTATAAAGAAGCTAGTAGGCTAGCTAACTATCAGGCAAGAAAATGTTTTAAGACCCCTGTGACTAGGAGTATGAGAAACTTTCATATAGGATAAGGCTGAGAGGCAATCAACAGAGGCCAGAATGTGGCAGGCAATGCTGTACAAAAAGATATTAACAAGTTTTTTCCCAATGAATTGGTGGTACTCTGATTACAAAGCACTCAGGAGGCAATCTGATCTTCCTGATCTACCTATTCTGATAGATGAGATTCTATGTTCAATTTCATAGATGTGTGAGAGAAGCTAAACTGTTAAGCAGAAATGATGGACAGGGCAAAGAATAAACTGCAGTTAAGATGAGGCCTCAAACCAGACATCTGCCTGCCCACCGGAAGTCATAGGGACTTGGGAGGCTGAGGCAGGAGGATTGTAGGTTCAAGACAAGAGTGTCTCCCACTCCATTTTTTTTGTTCTAATCAGTTTCCTACTGTATGGAGCATTCTGCAGTTCTGACTCAACGTTTTGCCCCTGTAGCTGGAATAGCTCTGAAGGCCAACTTTAAGGGTATAATGATCTGACACTTGCCTTGGGCTCCTGCAGACGGCAGTGCAAAGACCTGTGCCTCTAAAGCTACAATCTCAGCTAGGATCTTTTCAAAATGACTTTACACCACTGCACCAAGACTAAATGCCAGGAAGAAGAACGAACCTGTATATCATATGACCCCCAAGACCCCTGTATTATTGGACTGCAAATCTACTTGGTGTTGGGTCCTGTGTTAATTCTGTTTTTTGTCTCTGCTGTGTGTTTCTTTGGTCTCCAACTTACTCTGTTGTGTGGTTTCTGCCCAATCCATTCACTATGACACTCTGGCTCTCCTCTATTCTCTTCTCTAAACTTCGTGAATTTTTTAATGTATTTTATCTTTTATCTCTTTATTTTTAGATTGTCCACAATTGAAACAACAATGCATGTATTTTGAGGCATTCTCTCTGTTTTGCAGTTCAGTTCTACCCACCCTCTACAGGAGCAAGCATAGTCTATGCTCTAAGCTGAGTTAGACACCCACTGGAGTTGGCATTCTCTCACTACGTTCTGCTTTCTAAAGCTTTCTAGTTTTTTGCTACTGAAACTTCTTTGCTTTCACACCATCACCCACCTTGGATGATGGCTGCTGTCTAGCTGTTCTTGATTTATTTTTTCAAGATTCCACCAATCAGTGCATGGAGGTCATCTGTCATCATCCTCTATGTGTAGAACCTTCTGTATTGTCATTTGATTTCTGTGTTAGTGGTAAGCCATGCTGAGTCATATTTTCTAGGCTACTGAAGGACATAGTTGATCTACTCAATGTAAAAAAAAAATTAGCTTAGTGCTGAGTTATAATAAGTAGAATTGTTAATTAGAAATGTTAACCGTTAACCAGTGTTATGTCATCACTTATTTTTCTCTCTAGCAAATTATACATAATATTTGTGTTGTGTGTTAGGTGCCTTGGAGTCGGTATCCAACTCATAGTAAGGGTTTCCAATGGCTAACTGTTTCGGGATTGCCTTGGGAGTGGATTGCCAGGCATTGATTAATAAGCAAACAATACCTACAGTAAGGCATTTAAATTATCCAGCCCCCAAGGACAAAGAAATACAGTCATTTCATTAACATTTCACATATTTGTGTTTGAGAAGAGAGTTTGGACAGATGTACTTTATTATATACAGCAGATGAAGTGCTTCTTTCATGTGTTTTTGTGAATTGAATTGTATATTTTTTCTCTTTTGATTCTCTTAGAGGAGCACAAAGATTCTGAAATTATATGTGATTATCAATTAAAGGTGATGCCTAACAACAGTTTAAAGAATTTGTCTAACTTAATTACCTTATCAAGTAGTAAAATATAAAATGCTTAAGTTGAGTAGAGAAAAGTAGTGATTTAACGGTACCCTGAACTGACTTATTCTTTATATTTAAGAGGCAGTTTTATATTTAGACAATCATCCTGAATATTAGCAGGTTAATTTTTTTTGGGGGGGGGTGGTTAACAAACTTGATTTCCTGATGGTTAGGCACAGCTGTATTTCTAAATAGACCCAGTGATCAATGTTGTTTAGCCTTTGGGCATTTTTCATGTCACTAGTATAAAAATGTTATGTTAAAATGTTGTTCTTTCCCTGTGTCACTTGTCCCAAAAGGACCATAAGAGAGAGAATCCTACTTTGTTGTTGTTACATGCCATCCAGTCTGTGTCTGATTCATAGCAGCCCTACATACAACAGACAAAATAGTATTGTTAGTGTTTCTCTGCTATTCATGGGTTTTCAGTAGCTGAAATCTTACTTTAGCATTGTTGTTTTCATGAGGGGAAATAAGCAGATTAGGAAAACAATAATGGAAGAGTAAAAGATGTAGAACTTCACAATAAGAATCCAGAGTCAGCGGAAGAAGAGAACCTGAGATGTGGGCAAGGATGACTCATATTTTCATACCACAGATACCACAGTTTGGGGAGATGAGTTCATTTTTCATTTTCTACAAGGTCTTTAGTCATTTAATTTGTACAACGATTTATCCTTACTATTAATCTAAACTCACGAAGAAAATTTCCAATAATAACATTGGTTTTCTGTATAGTTTGTACTGAGAGAGAGATGGGCAAGCAGAGGAGTTATGACTAATGAATCTATTTCTAAAGATAAATTATTGAATTGGCATTCTGCTATTAAGTCTGTCTGAATAATTAATGAAATAAGGAAATTGAAGCACATATTTATTTAAAACACAGTAATCAAGCATTACAATAGAGAACTCCCTCTTGAGAGTATAAACTTAGCTCTTCTTTAAGATGAATCTGCAGATACCAGTAACTTGCTGACAGTTTTAGTCTCTTCCCGATATGAACCTAATGTGTCCACCCAACAAAGTAAACTCATGTCCTAAGAAATGAATGAAAAAGGATGCTTCAGTCCAATTAGACTCCAATAGCTGCTTAGGTAGTCATTTTTTAGAAAGTGCTTAGAGTAGAGGGAAAAGCTATTATCAGCAATAATATAAAAATTTAATAATTTAACTCTCAATTTATGAGTACTTACGAGCAAGACTATACATTTATATCTTTGTCAGATAAAAATAATTAGAAATTTCTTACATTTCTCAGGAAGAACATTTCTTACTTTTCTCAGGAAATTTCTCAGGAAGAAGAAACTCTTGACCATGTTTTAAAAAATCACACAGTAGCCAGATGCCATGATGCACACTTGTAATCTCAGCAGCTTGGGAGGCTGAAGCAGAAAGATAATAAGTTTGAGGCCAGAGGCAACCTGGGCAAATTGGTGAGACCCTGTTTCCAGATTGAAAAGGAAATTGGGGTGCAGCACAGTGTGGGCACTTGCCTAGCATGCCAGAGGCCCTGGATTCAGCTCCCCACTACTGGAAAAAAAAACAAATAGGCAAACAAAATCACATAGTAAACTCCACATTTATTATACAAGTAAGAGAAGTCTTATTCAGTTGTATAACTTTTTTTTGTTTTTCTCTAACCTATTTCATGTTTCCTTATCTTATTTTACCTATCATCTATGTATCTATTATCATCATCTTCTGTAGGTCTCTTAAAGGCCCTCTTCATTTCTCCAATCCAAAATTTTGTTGTTAGCGTAGTTGTTCAGTCTCTTTCTGCCTTTTGAAACACTCACTGTTGTTGTTATACTTCTGTGAAAGTAAAAAAAAAGAAGATATTTCTTTTTTATGCATTTCTAGTAAAACTATAGAGAAGTGTTATTGTAATAAAATTGAAAAAAGGAAGATTCTACTGAGGCACAATATATTAGAAGGATTGTGTTTTATGCCACAGAAATTAGCCTTTACACACAATGATACAGATATGAAATGACTTCTCTTGCTTGTTAGATGCCATTGACTTGGGTCTGACTTATAGTGACCCTATTTACAAGAGAGCAAAATACTACCAGACACTGAAGCATGCATAAACTCATTTATTTTTCAATTTGATACCCTTGTTGCAATCACTGTGTTTCTTCTCATTTTGAGTTGAACCACATTAGCGAAAGGAGGTTCCAAAAGTTTTACTCCATTCCCATCATTTGGTTGACTGTACTTTGAGGAAGGAACTCTTCCTCAGTTTCTTGAATGCTTTCCAGCCTGGGAGGATCATTTTCTGACATTATATTTATCAGTGCTCTTTGATGATTGTTTTGGGAGTGAGCTGACAGTTCCTTATTCCTAATATGTTTTAGTCAGAAGCTAAGCTGAAACCTGTCCACTATGGGTGGCCCTGCTGGTATATGAGATAGAGGTGGCATAGCTTTGAGCATCATAGCAACTTGCAAGCCCCTACACCTTGACAAACTGACAGACACATGGGGGTACCTCTGAGTAACTGGTCTTTAGTCAACAACTTCTGTTTCATGCATAAGGTGCTGAAAGGACACTAGTATAAACTGTACATTATATGATAGATAATCCTGGGTTATTTCTCCTAGAAAGGCAGACAGTTCCTGTAAACAGTCTTTAGCTGGTTCTGTTGATCCTATGCTTCTCAATCAAGCTATGCTCCCTCCTTTTAAATAAGTCTTATCTTGGGGTTGTTGCTATCATTTTACATCTCAGCAGAGAAGATCCTTAGAAAGTCTGCTGACTTGTAATTCACAGAAACATTGTGTACCCACAGTACACAGGAGCCTATGACTTTTTGTCAGTGTCACGTGTTGACTGGAGGGGAATAAGGCTGATATACCATTGAGCCCTTTCTCAGCCTAAACAAAAGATACCACATTATTACCCTTGTCATGCTCTCTTTTTGGTCATAGGTTATGGATGGTTATAATTTTTTTTCTTGTCAGTCACCACACCCTTTTGTGTGGGATTTTAATCCTCTTTGCTCACTCTTTGCGTGTTGGGCTGAACAGGTCATGAATGCTTCTGAGAATTATAGACAGGTGTTTAACCCAGGCCATATCTCATGTGAATCTTTGCTTTGGGCTCATTTTGCCACTCCCCAGAAGTGCTTCACTTCTTGCTGTAAATAGATATTCCCTTTACATCATTTTTTGTCTATTATTGTCATGTTTTTATTCACATTGCCATGGTTCACTGTTTCTACCTAAGGGAAACTATTTAGAACTTAGGGAAATCATTTTAATCTCAGAAAATGCTGGTTCTTAAGAAGATGTTCTTTTTGAAGGCTGAGAAAGTTCAATTTGAATTTCAACCTGAGCAATGACATCTTTTCTCCAAATTGTGTTTGCTCTGCCCACAAAGTGATGTATGACTTTTATACAAAGGATGTTGAGTTGCAGAGCAACATGCTTTACAGGAAATGAAAAATATATTGGTTTCTATATGTAATAATCACTATACCCATTACAATACTCTTTCATATACTCCATAGTCATACACTAGCAATATTCGCAATAGCACTTGATGATTGATTCATCATTGGGTAAAAAGTACATAATTTCAAGTTTTACTGTCCTGGGACAAATCATTAAATATCTCTGAGCCACTATTTTGCCATGTGTTCAATGGATATAAGAATAATACTGACACCTTGTCATTTTATATGTATTAAATTATATAATTTATGCAAAGATCATACCATATTTCATGGTACATATTGTTCAATAAAAACTACATCTTGTAGTAGTTATACCATGATGTAGACCCTGATGGGGAGGAGAATATAACTCAAACTCTGAGTAATTAGTTATTTAACTCATTAAGATGATGAGCTTTAATCAAAAAACATAAAAAATTATTCAAAAAATCACATTACACAAAGTTTGATCAAATCATGGAGGGAAATTCATAAATAATTAAACCATATAAGACCCTAGAAAATGGAAAGATGTCTTTTTGCCAATTTAAGGCAGGGGAAGAAAAATGTTTTGAATGTGAGTTCATTTGATTATGCTAAATAAAGCAAACTTAGATGATAAAAATATAATAGGAATTGGTAGAGTACCAAAGAAATACTCAGATTCTTGTGAAACTCTTATTTTGGTTATTAGTAATTTCTATGTGCAAAAGTATTATGTTAAGAATAACTTAATTACAGTGATTTTGAATGCAATAAGTAAAGTCTAGAATTGAAGAGGAATTGTATTGTACTTATAAAACTACAGAAGTGGAAAAAGAGATTCAACATAGAAACAACATACATGCCTTTGGGGTGTCATTAGTAGACAGAATAATGACTTCCAAGAAAGGTGTATGCCTTAATCCCTGGGACTTACCTATGCTATGTTCAGTACCAAATAGTAACATATTTTACAGATAATAAGGATACTAAATAAATGACCTTAAGGAAAGGAGTTTTTCATGGACTACCTAGGTTAGTTGATTATTTTTGTTCACCAAAACTTATAGTTGCAACCTAACCTACAGGGAAATGATTTTAAGAAGAGAGTTTTGGGAGATAATTATTAAGTCAGTGGAGCTCTGCCCTCATGAATTGAGTTAATATTCTTAAATTATAAAAGAGGCTTAAGAAAATGCATTTTCCCTACCTACTACGTGAGGGTGCAACAGACAGTGTACCTGCTAGTGCCTTGATCTTGGATTTTTCAGCTTCCAGACTGTGAACAATAAGTTTCTATTTTACAAAATCTTCCCTATGTGGATTGTTGTTGTTGTTGTTGTTGTTGTTGTTGTTGTTGTTAGGTGCCGTAGAGTTGGTATCCGACTCATAGCGACCCTCATAGGGTTTTCAAGGGCTAAGTGCTTCAGGATTGCCTTGGGAGTGGGTTGCCAGGTCCTGCTCCCATTTTTGTGGTGCTGGGAATAGAACTCGGGGCCTCAGAGACTGCAGCGCAGCGCTCTACCCACTGAGCTAAATCCCAGCCCCCCATGTGGATTAAGAAATACAAAACACTGAGATTACTTATTCAGAACTGAGAGAAGGAACTTTATTACTGACAATACAGAAATTTTAAAAAAGATTATAAGTGAATATTATGGAAACCAGATTCCTACAAATTACATGTTTAATAAAATGAACAATTACCTAGAAAGATATAAACTAGCTAAACCAACTCAAGAAAAAAGCAAGAAGTTGGAATAGGCATATATGTTGTTGTTGTTAGGTGCTGTCGAGTCAGATCCAATTCAGAGAGACCCTCACAGGATTTTCAATGGCTGATTGTTTCAAGATTGCTTTGCAAATGGATTACCATGTTCTTTTCCCATTTTTGTGGTTCTGGGAATCAAACTCAGGGCTTCAGATAGCGTAGAGCAACACTCTACCAACTAAGCTAAACAACAGCCCATCAAAAATTTAATGATTCAAAACAAAACAACATTTGTTCACTTACATTTCCATAGAGCAGATATCAGAAGAATTTCCTGATAGAATAATATCAAGGCATTGGCACTCACTGCTGTCTTTAAATCTGCCAGATCTTAAATAGAATTATGGTGTTGTTTTTGCTAGGTGCCATTGAGTTGGTATCCGACTCATAGAGACCCTGTGTACAACAGGCAAAACACTATTGTCAGAGCTTCTCTGCTGTTCATAGGGTTTTTCAATATTGGATTGATTTTTGGGAGTGTGTTGCTGGGTCCTTCTCCCAAGCCTGTAGCACCTGGTGTTCCCTGGTGGTCTCCTATCCAAGTACTAACCAGGCCAGACACTGTTTAGCTTCCAAGATCTGATGAGATCAGATGCCACAGGGCTGTGGCTGCAGGCAAATAGAATTATATCTTTTCCAAATGTTAGAGTCCAAATATAATAATTGACTTGTGGTATTTTTCTCTGTGCTCATAGGCAGAAAGTTCACAACTTTTTGTATCTTCTATGTTTATATTTCCTTCTGATCATGGCTAAGAACAGTTCTCACTTTTATAGATCTATGTAATTTGATTCCATTCACCCACATAATCCAGAATGATCTCCACTTATCAAGGTTCTTAGAATAATATTTGCAAGGTCCTTCTCCCATATAATTTAATGTATTCACAGTTTCTGTGATTTAGAAGTGGATACTTTGGGGGGATATTCATTTTACCTACCATGATCTAATATAACAAGTAAAGATTGAAATAGTAACATTAAAACTTTTCATAAAATAAATCCCAGGTTCAGATAACTTCACCGAATTGTGACAATTTGAATGAATTATCCACAATTCAATCATATTTCTATACATTAGCAGTTAATGATCCCAAAATGAAATTATGTGATCAATTACATTTATAATAGCATCAAAAGAGTAAAATACTAAAGAATAAGTTTGGAAAAGTCGATGAAAGACAAGTAAAATGGGACAATACAAAGCCCATGAAAAAAAATCAAAGAGCACCTGAGTAAGCATAAACACCTGTTGTATATTTAGGGATTGGAACATTTAATACATTTTAAATGTCAACACATCTCTTAATTCATGTAGAGTTTCAAAGCAATTCTCATCAAAATCTTAGGTGAATGTTTTACTTTTTTTCAAAAATTGACAAACTGATCTAAGAGCCATATAGAAATTCAAGGACCCAGAACAGCCAAAACAATAACATTTGAAAAAATCAAATTTGGAAGACTTATATTTCTTCATTTCAAAATTTACCTAAAATCATAGTAATCAGAGCATGTAATATTGATGGAGGATAGACCTAGAGATCAGTGGAACAGAGCTAATTTTTTAGAAATACATTTCCACATTGATTTTGAGCAAAAAATGCCAAGGTAATTCAATAGGGGTAAATCTCAACAAAAGATGTCAAGACAAATGGATATACACAATCATAGCAGTTAAGTTGGACTTGTTCTTTAAGACATAAATAAAAATTAATTTCAAATGGATGATAGGCCTAAATATAAGAGACAAAACATTAAAAATTATAGAAGAAAACATAGTAAAGAAATTTTTGTAATCTGAGATTATGAACTTGGTTCTTAACTATGGCAGCAAGAAATATGAACAACAAAAGAAAAATAGATAAATTAGACTTTCGAAGAAAGTAAATGTCCAACCAACATAATTTGAAAACATTTGCAAGTCATATATATGATTACGCATTTGTAGCCTAGTCATGTAATAATAGTGTAATAATAACTCTTAAAACTCAAAATTAGCCAGTTATTATGATGCACCTCTATCATCTCAGCAATTCAGGAGACTGAAGCAAGAGGATTATAAATTCAAGGTAGCTTATGCAATCTAGAGACACTTTGTCTCAAAAAAAAAATTAAAACAGACTGGCAGTGCAGTTCAATGGTAAAGCCCTGGGTTTAACTCCCCAGTACCACAAACTTAATTACCGAATTAAGTTAAATAGAATAGAGTCAATTGGAAATGTCAAAAGCTAAAATAGAGATTTCTCTAAAGAAGATATAACATGATATTAGTCATATATTAGTCATGATATCCAAAGTTGAGAGAAACTAAATGTACATCAACTGATAAATGCACAAACATAATGTCATAGTCACACAATGAAATATAGAATGGCAGTAGAACAAGTTAATATACATACTAAAATATGGATAAGTCTTGAAAGCATTATGGTAAGTAAAAGAAGCCATATTACATTAGTCCACTTACATGTTATATACTAAATATGCAAATATATAGGGTTAAGAAGTATATTTGTGGTTCCCTAGGATTAGAAGAGTTGAGGGTGAATGACAAGTAATACTAAATGGGTGCAGGGTTTCCTTATGGGGTGAAGACATGAAGGATAATAAAAGAAGTCAATATGCAAGTAGAATTAATTTGGACAGTAAAACTGCCAGAATGAGATTTTATGTTTCACTTTGTGCATAATTTTATTCTGAGGTATAAAAATGCAGATAGAAGAGGAACATATTATCATATCTTTGAGGATCTAGTGCAATTGTAATAATTGTTAAGGCACCTATGGGTATACTTTAATTAACCAAACTTATAAAATCCTTTATACAGTATGAATTTAATATCTGGAAAAATGGACAAAATTATCTAATAAATATTTCATAATAAAAGTTTCAGGTGATATGTAGTCCCTGACACCAAAGTATAGATGATTGTTAGCTCAAAAGTTGCAATAAACTTAAGGTAATAATGAAGAATTTTCTTTTTTTCCTTTACTAGTAAATGATGATGTGGTACAGAGTAATTCAGCAATGGCTTTTTCAACTATGCATCCTTTACATCACTTCTAGCAATACTTTCATCAACCCACAAAGTTTATGGAGCCTTATGACTTATTTCTGGTTAAACTCCAATATTTATTTGGGTTATCTTCCCCTATTTTTCCAACATACTCATCAAATTGTGCTGTTTACATTGAGATTGACCTCTCCCCTTTCATCCCTCTTCATTAACCCTCCTGCCCATCCCATCACCTCCACTCTGCACTTCCCTCTGCGAGATCCCTCCCCCCTTCTTTCCGCTCCTTAAATTGTTCCACCTATGCTAAGTTTAATTGTGCATTTTTTGTATTTCAATTTATGCATAGGATTTTTCCTTCCTTTAAGTATGATTCAGCACCCACATATGAATGAGAACATGTGGTATTTCTCTTTTGGGGCTTGTTCTCTTTCACTTATGGTGGTGTTCTCTAATTCCATCCATTTTGCTGCAAATGACATTATTTAATTTTTTAATTGCTGAGCAGTATTCCATTGTGTATATGTACCATAATTTTTTATGCATTCTGTTTATGGGCACCTTACTTGATTTCATATCCTTGGTGTCGTGAAAGTGCTGCATTAAATATCAAGATGCTGGTGTGTCTGTGGTATGATGACTCATCTCTTTTTGTGTATATGCCCAGTAGTGGTACAACTGGGTCATGTGGCCGTTCTATTTTTAATTTTCTCATTTCCAAAGTGATTGAGCTAATTTACAGTCACACCAACAATGGAAGAGGGTTCCCTTTTCTCCACAGCCTCTCCAGCATTTGTTATTATTGTTTTTGTTGATATTGGCCATTCTTAGTGGAGTAAGGTGGAATTTCAGAGGAGTTTTGACTTTCATTTCCCTAATGGCTAGGGGTATTGAACATTTTTTTATGTGTTCATTTGTCTTTGCATAAGCATCTGTGATGATTGCCTAAGATAATTTTTGTCTCTGATTATAACTAAATTCACTGTCTGATTGGCATATCCCAATAGAAATAACAAGAGTTTGATAAAAATATTTTCAATATTTATAGAATTTTAGTCATTCTATAAATTCTATGACTATTAAAATAATGCCTTAATATAACAACTTTATCTGTGTCTCTGCATAGTTATGTATTTTTGGAGTTATTTTAAAATTTGGAAATAATTTTAAGGTCATATAAAGACAAAACTTGTCTCCTTAGTAACACAAATATACAGGCTGGGTGCAGTGGCACATGCCTGTAATCCCAGTGATTTAGGAGGCAGAGGCAGGAAGATCACAAGTTTGAGACAAGAGCCAGTATCCATAATTTAGTGAAACTGCTTCAAAAGGTGAAAAAAAGTATTGGACTGAGGGTGTAGTTCAGTGGTACAGCACTTGCAAAGCATGCAAGTGCGAGGCCCTGGGTTCAACCCCTAGTACCGCCAGCAGGTAGGGGAAAATGGAACAGAGATATACAGAAAGAATAAGGAACAGTTAACAGAAATTTACTATATAAGTTATTAAATGTTATGGACATCAAATCAGAAATTTATTTACTAATGTCAAAATTACTTACCTATAGAACTGTTTTGAAGTTTATATTATTTTTAGGAAGACATTTTTTGTTCTTTGGTGCTAGAAATATATTTTGATAGTGCTTCTATTTCTAAGTTCTTTATGTTCAGAGTACATTGGAATAAGAATAAAAATAAATGGATCTTTAAGTTTATATTCTTAAGAAGTAATATTGGTTTAACCTTCATACCCAAGTGCTAAAGCGATTGTCTATGGATAAGGATTTAATTTTATTTTATACGGCTTTCAGAGTTATTACAGTGTCCCTTTAAAATGAAAGTGCTTCAATATGATACTGATAATGAAGTTTGCTCTGAATCCACAACTAAAGTCTTCCAATTAATATTACTCACCTATGGTACACAGATTTAAGAGAGCAGCTTTGTAAGTGATTTTATCGAGATTTTCTTTGCATTAGAAAGTGCTAATTAAGAGAAGCATGCACATTTATTGAGTCTTAAGCTGGCAACTGTCTTGATGCTGATGAATTTTTTGTATCAAATATTCAAGGGTAGAGGAGAGCTGGTAACTTCTCTTTTATTCTGTCCCTGTGGGTCAGATTGTAGGGGAATTAACTTGAATCTTTCTAATCTACACCTCAGGAATAGTCAGGATTTTCTATTTTATGCCTGCTGCTTTAACAACTGTTGGGGAAAAGGAGAGAAATCAAGTTTAAGAAGCAAGATATAATACTTCATTTCTATTACAATTCCCACTACAGGAAAACTCAGCCAAAACTTCATTGATAACTAACTGTAATTACTCAGCTTTTGGAGGGTTATTAATTATGTGTAGTCTATGTTGAGTGTGATGGTAGTGTGGCCTTTAATATGGTGCCAACTCACTGCCTGCAGTAGAATCAGAACTCTTGATTTGCTCATTATTGAGTGACTCTGGACACTACTGAGCTTTCCGGATTAGAGAAAACAAATGAAAAAAGACACAGGGATACTTTACAAAACTATAAAGAATAATATAAATGTGCTACTATAATACTTGCATAAATACAAAAGACAATAAGGATTATTTTGCTACCTGTGTTTTTATTTCTCTGTCAATTTCTGTGCTTCTCAAAACTCAGTGTGAATAACAGTGATTCTCATCTTCTTACTGGTTTTGGAACACAGACTTGATGGCACTTGTAGGGGATATTGAAGTAAATAGGTAAGGCTGCTTATACTCTCATGTGTCCATTTACCACAGGGAATTGAGGGAGTAAATCATTCATTACCACCAGAACCCGCCGGTGGCCTGCTACTTCAAGCCAAAAATCCCTCACTGTGTATGAGAATACACTAAAAATCCAATTTTCATAGATTTGTAGTAGAGGCCATGAATCTGAATGTTTAATAGTTAGCATATGGGATTTAGTACATATTTCAAACAGAATTATGTGGATATTAAATTGTTTTTATTCAACTAGAAAACAAAGAATGTGATTCTTTTTAGAACCCAGGTGAGAAAAGAAGTCGCAAACTAATCCTAGTTGAGAATAGTAATTTACCAGTATCAAAGTTAGAGTGATATGGCAAAATACATAGCACCTTTAAGGCCAGAAATTTGGGCTTACTTCTCAGTTGTAAAAATTTCCATGGGGCTAGGAAAATCATTTAAACTGTGTCTGTCCTAATTTCCTTCACTATCATAAGGATTATACTCCTTCAAAGGGCCTTAGTAAAGATCGAGAAAGAATCTATTTGGGCTCACCTATAATGAGTCCTTCCAAGTCATACAAATATCTGAAGTTGTATTATCATCATTCGTATGGTATCATGTGCTTTGAAATACAAGGTTAATTTTATATTTGAGTTTTGGTGATTATTTAAAAAGTAACTGCAAAATCATGAAGTGACTTATTTGAAATAAATGGTTTGTTTCTATCCAACAGAATATCTTTCAGAAAACAATTACAAAATGACAAACTGAAACCTATCAGAATGATTAAAATCAAAGAATAACTTGTCTCATCATTGTTATACTTCATTCTACTTTTCAAATGCTCAGAAATGTGATTTGGACATAAATTTATATATCCAAAATAAACATTAAGTTTTGATTTGATAAATTGGATCAAAAGTACAATTTGAAGATAAAATACTCCAAAAAAAAATGGAATGGATTTCCAATGGGGATTAAGTAAATATATAATCTATTAATCTTGCCAATACTGTTGTTAATTCATAATTCTGACAGCAACTCATTACAAGTTATTCATGTGGGACAAAAATTGCCAAAAATCTTTAATTACTCAACTATGGAATCCATATGCAATTGATTACATAATACTATTAATATTTTATTTTATTGGAACATTTTGTCCATTCAATCAAGGAACAAATATTAATTGAAATCATGCTTTCTGTCTTATGAAGTATAAAGAGTATATGATAGGATCTCAGCATTCACAGTATTGATAGGAAGATTAATATAATATATAATAAATATAGTGTGCAAGGGTTATAATTTCTTTGAGGACAAAGCACAAGCATTAATAAAGCATACAAACCATGTGAGGGAGTTACACCTTTGTTGAACTGAGAAATACATGTAAAGAGAAGACAAGGAATGGACAAATGGTAAAGTAGGCCAAATATTAGAAACAATGGAACGGAGCAAGCCACATATTAGAAAGGAGACGTATTGGGAACTGAGGTGAACTGAACACTGGGTTTTTCACACAACTCAGACTCTCTAACTTATAAAACAACAACATATGCATATGAGAGAAAAGTACATATGGGCATATATTTGGTGTACAGCACCAATAAAAAAAATAAAATGTAACTAAAGGCCTATTAAATGTAAATAAATCCTATATGAACTTAGAAAACAACACAAAACAGTGAAGAATCGTGAAAGGTGAAATATAAACATTAGCTCTTCTAGGTTATAGATAGCAGTCTTAGAAATCTAGAAGAGGGAAGTAATATACAACATGAGGTCTAAAACAAAGTTTAAATTATGTGGAGATGTAAAAACTGATAATCATACCAAAAGAGGAAATATCACAGATGTATTCATGGGAAGAATGAGGCATCAATGTTAGATAGTATGCTTTGGAGACATTTATATGGTTATTACTGATATGATAGTCATCATTCAATAGAATGTGTGCTATTGATATCAAAAACTAATCTGCCATTGAATGGACAATGCCCAGATTAAGTATCAGAACTTTTTCTCATTTGTCAACTGCTTCACATTTGGAGAAAATTTCTGTCTGATCCATTCTGATAGAACTGCTTGGTTACTAAAAGATAACGGAGTCACTGTCTTATAGGAGATTCAACAAATATGTTTCCACAGTAGATATTCTCAAGTATCCAATCATAATTTTTGATGAAGACCTTTTGATAGATTCTTTTACTTAATGGTTCTGGGTTAAAATATGTTTGGGGGAGAAATTCTTGAGGAAACTGAAATTGATACTAGTTTTCATAATGTCCTTTGGAGTAATCCAAAATCTCATCCCCCACATTTTTGTCAGTTTTCTGGGGGCTTACATGTTGATGTGGTGCCAAAAACAATGCCACTGGTATTTCGGATACCATGAGGGCCACCCAGGGTGGACAAGTTTCAGCTGAGCTTCCAGACTAAGGCAGACTAGGGCAAAGGACCCAGAAGCTCACTCCTGAAACATTTAGCCATTGAGAACCCTATACATAGTGGAGAAGCACTGTCAAATATAGTGCCAGAAAATGAGCCCCCTAAGCTGAAAGACATTCAGCTAAAGACTGGGCAAGAGTTATCATCCCAAAGTAGAGTCAACCTTAATGGCAAGAATGGAGTAAAGGCCATGGGACTTCTTTCAGCTGATGTGGCATGATTCAAAAACGAGAAGAAACAGTGACTGTGACAATAGGCTCAAACATAAAAAGTTCATGTGAATGACACATTGTTATGTAATGTTTCATTCTGATGTGCTTAGGGACACTATGAGTCAGTTCTGACTTGACAGCACATGGCAACAACATTAAAGTCACATAGCACCTGATCACCTAGCATTTTAATTATCATGCTCTAAAATAATTCATGACTTAAAATTGGAATGAACATAGAGAAGATAGGAAAGATATAGATACTTAAGATATTTCAATTAAAAAATGAGAGCGTATGGGCGTTTAATAATCATGGACTAGATGAAGAAAAGAATAAAGTTCACTTTCTTATGCTGGTGAAGAATTAGAGATCTTTTTTCCAATTAAGAAGGATAAGAGTGTAATTAGTCTTGGTGATGACCAGAAACAAAACAAACCATATGTTTGAAATCTTTATTTTCTTCTGAAGTTTTTTAGGATGCATGAAGATTTCAGTGCTATATTCAACTGGGAAGACAGTATAAAGTTTGTAAACCTGCTTGTTTTTCTGTAAGAAAATCTTAGTTCATGCATCATAATGAAGTAATATTTAAACTGTAAATTAGTGCAATATAGAAACTTGGATGACAACATGGGGGAAAAATGTGAAGAAGTGTGCAGGCTAAATTTTGAGTCCAAGTTACATACCACGCATCGATTCAGGGTATAAAAATAATACAAATACAGAGCAACACAGAAAACCAGAAAATTAAATGGAGAATTGGAGTATAATGAGACAAAAGTAAAGAAGTAGATACTAAGAAGTTAAACTAAAAGGAAGATATGATGAAATTAAAGAACTAAACACAAGATTTCAAAGGACAGTTCAAGAAGACAAAGCCAAATATTATGCTGTTGTTAGATGTTATTGAGTTAATGTCTGACTCTTAGAGACCTTATGTACAACCTGTGAAACACTATTGTCAGTGCTTCTCTGCTATTCATTGGATTTTCAATGGCTGATTGTTTTTTGGGAGTGGGTTGCTGGGTCCTTCTCCCAAGCCTACAGCACCTGTTGTTCCCAGGCAGTCTCCCATCCAAGTACTAACTAGGCCCAACTCTGCTAAGCTTCCAAGATCTGACAGGATTGGAAGCCATGGTGGTACAGCTGCAGGCTACCAGATATTATAGTGAAATACAAATAGCTGGAGATAGAAAACCAAAAGGGAAGAATATGCTCTGTTTTTCTCAAGCTTAAGGAACTGAAGAAAAAAATTCAAGCCTCAAGTGGCAATAGAGAGGGATTCTACAGGGAAAATATGAAATGACCCAGAAAACATCAAAAGAAGATTGATGAAACACAGACTCATTCTACCAACAAAGAATTAATCAGTGAACAACCATTTCAAGGTGTTACATATAATTAGGAACCAAAGGTACTGAAGGATGAGGTGGAAGCTGCCTTAAAGTGTTTGGTGAAACACAAGACTCCAGGAATTGATGGAATACCAATGGAGATGTTTCAACAAACAGATGCAGCACAAGAGATGCTAACTTCTTTATGCTAAGAGATTTGGAAAACATCTACCTGGCCAACTGGATGGAAGAGTTACATATCTGTGCCTATTCATAAGAAAGAGGATCCAATCAAATGTGGAAACTATCAAACAATATCATTAATATCACATACAAGTAAAATTTTTCTAAAGATCATACAAAAGTGACTGCAGAAGTATATAGACAGGGAATTGCTGGAAAATCAAGCCAGATTCAGGAGATGGACATTATTGCTGATGTCAAATAGATATTAGCTGAAAAGTAGAGCATACCAGAAAGCTGCCTATATTTTATCAACTGTGCAAAGACATTTGATGGTGTGGAACACAATAAATTATGGATAACAATGTGAAGAGTGGTAATACCAGAGCACTTAATTGCACTCCTGAAGAATCTGTACACAGACCAGGAAGGAGTCCTGTGAACAGAACAAGAAACACTGCCTGGTTTAAAGTCAATAAAGGTGTGCATCAGGTCTATGTCCTTTTGCCATACCTCTTCAACCTCTATGCTGAGCAAATACTCTGTGAAGCTAGATAGAATTTGTAAAGAAGAATGTGGCATTATGATTATAGGAAAACTCTTTAACAGCCTGCATTATGTAGATGACACAAACCTACTTGCTAAAAGTGAAGAGGACTTGAAACATTTACTGATGAATATCAAAAAACGCTTCCTTTAGTATGGATTGCACCTCAGAAACAAAACAGAATTCCTTACTACTTAGTCAGTAAGCCACTTCCTGACAAATGGAGAAAAGACTGATGTTGTCCAACATTTTGCTCTACTTGGGTCTGTAATCAACATTCACAAAAGCAGTAGTCAAGCTATCAAAAGACACATTGCACTGGGAAAAGCTGTTGCAAAAGACCTCTTTAACGTGCCGAAAAGTAAAGAAGATGAAGGTGTGCTTGATTCGTGCCATGGTATTTTCAGTCACATTATATGGTTGTGAAAGCTGGACATTGAAAAATGGAGACAGCAGAAAAATTGATGCTTTTGAATTATGGTGCTGGAGGTGAATATTGAATATACCACTGACTGCCAAAACAACCAACAGATCTGTCCTATAAGGAGTACAACCAGAGTGCTGTTTGGAAGCTGAGATTGGTAGACTGTGTTTTACATATTTTGGACATCTTTTCAGGAGGGACGAATCCCTGGAGAAGAACATCATGTTTGAGAGAGTGGTAAATCAACAACAACAAAAAAATGAAGACCCTCAACTAGATATATGGACACAATGACTACAAGAGTGAGTTTAAACATTCTAAAGATCGTGTCCCTGGCACAGAGTCAGGGAGTGTTTCATTCTATTTTAGATAGGCTTGCTATAAGTTGGACCTGACGTGATGACACCTAATAACCACAATTCTTTAACACACAGGAAGATATTGTATGTCTGGTTACATACTTGCAGGTTCAGGATATATGCCTTAAATCCAGTCTGACTTGAATTTGTAATGAACAAATGAAAATAAATTAAGTATAGAAAGGGGTTGAAATAATTCCAAGCTACCAGAGATTTTCTATCTTGCTGATTGGATGAGACCCAAGAGTTTTTCTTATAGATATTTCTCAATATAGTGAATGTTCTAACCTATGAAATAAGTAGAGAAAACTTATATTATAAGGAACTTCCTACTATAAAAAGAGGAGTATTTACATAATACAGTATGTCTAATCTATATACTGAAGCCACTAAAATTCAGGAATTGGATGGAAAAATAAAAGAATATTCAAGGAATTAAACATAGAAGAGAATAAAAAAAATTCCTAAAACAAATACATTCAAAATGGAGAATAATATATACTTCCTTTGTACTTATACTTCCTTTGTATTTATAGATACATGTAGATTATTTTCCCTTTTTATGAAAACAGAAGAATATTGAGATATAAGGGAATAATTTATCTACATGTCATTAGAAGAAAATACTTGTTAGTATGACTTGTGCTTGTTTAACACAATGACCATATTAATATCAGGGTGTAATATCAGGGTGTGATATCAGGGTGTAATTAGAGATCTGAGTTTCTCACTGCAGTGCTGCCACAAATTAACCATTTATGACACAAAGCACTGATCTTTTTTCTGAAAGTCATTTATCTTACCTGTTAGATGAAGATGTTAGACTTTGGTATATTTAACCTTCTATAATTCTGTTGTTGTTGTTGTTGTTGTGAGGTGCTGTCGAGTCGGTATCCGACTCATAGCGACCCTCATAGGGTTTTCAATGGCTGACCATTTCAGGATTGCCTTGGGAGTGGATTGCCAGGCCCTTCTCCCATTTTTGTGGTGCTGGGAATTGAACTCAGGACCTCAGAGACTGCAGCGCAGCACTATACCAACTGAGCTAAATCCCAGCCATAATTCTGTAGAGCAGTATTTTTTTTTCAGTGAGAATAATCATTCTCCCTTATAAGTTACTTTTTTTTGTTTGTTTGTTTGATACAGAGTCGTACAATGTAGCCCAGACTAGCTCAAACTCATGATGCTCCTGCCTCAGCTTTCAGTTACACTTAACAAGAAGCTAAGTAATGTAATTTATATCATGCTCTGGTTTTCTGAAAATTCTCCTGGTTCCACTTCTCCCATATCTTATTTCTGAAGAAACTTGGCATATCTAATTATTCTGTTTCATTTCAGGAAGATGCCCTTTCACCATTCTCCTAGAAAAGGTGAAGTAGAATTAGAAGTATAAAGTTGTACTTCCTCAAAGGAAAAGTCTTCATAAGTTAGATATGGAGTTTGCAAACCCATGTCTGAATTTTATGGCTTTTAACATATGTAATGGACAAACCAGAAACTGAAAATTATGGAGAGAAAGAAAAACTTTTGAGTTTACTTGGGAGAAAATCACCGTCACAGATGGGAGAAATTTTAAATACTACTTTGTCCAAGAAAGTCATATGTAAATAATCCCACAGAAGTATGTATTAAAATAATTAATATCTATAGCATCCATCAATGCATAAGAGTAAAAATGTGTCACATTCCTTTGTCTTTTGAGCCATGCATTGTTGTGGTGGTGGTTTTGTGCCATCGAGTTGTATCCCACTTATAGTGAAAACCCTTATAGGGTTTTCAATGGCTGATTGTTTCAGGATTACCTCCAGAGTGGAATGCCATGTTCTTCTCCCAAAACCATGCATTAACTCACTATAACCTGTCTAGGAAAATAAACTTAGTCAAATTCAAGGAGATTCCTACTCATTTCCATGACAGCCGAACGGACTTCTGTATTTATTTGACGCTAAAATTTCGAAGACCACCCCTACTGTTAAGCTCTTCATGGCTTCAGGTTCCAGTGCTATTGTTTTTTAGATGCAAGCTTTTGTGTGTTGGTTCTTCAATTCACAGATAGTTTCTAGCCTTCTCAGAAGTTATTTTGTTGTTGTTACGTGCCATCAAGTCAAATACAACTTGTAATGACCCTATGAGCAACAAAACATAACATTCAACACAGTGCCATGCACGTAGTCTTTTTATGTTTGAGCCCATTGTTGCAGACACTATGTTTCTTCTCATTTTGAGTCCCACCACAATAGGCATTGGAGGTCCCAGATGCTTTGCTCCTTCCCATAATTAAAGTTGACTCTACTTTGAGGAGGCACTACATTTGACAGTGTTCCTCTACTATTCATGGAGTTTTCAAAGGCTAATTTTTTTAGGAGTGGGCTGTTCAGTATTTCTCCCTAGTTGACTTAGTCTGGAAGCTCAGCTGAAACATGTCTACCATGGATAGCCCTGCTGGTGTCTGACATAGTAGTGGTGTAGCTTTCAGTATCACAGCAACACATGAGCCCCCACAGCACAACAAGCTGACAGACAGAGACAAAACTGGTTAGTGAATGTATGCACACTTTTGAGAAGAGAACAAATGTTTTTATCTAACAGATGAAGTATCAAGACAGATAATGGATACAGATTCTTACACTTTGAAGAATGATTTAAGGAGTCTCAGAATGGGAGGAAATATTGAAAATGCTGATAACCTAAGTTTAAGGAAGAATGTTTTCTTCTGGATTTTGAACCAGCTTGTCCTTTGAAATGTTTATGATTTTCAAAACTATTTCAATTACATATTTTCTGCATAGGATGTTCTTTTATCTTTTTAAAAATGTTGTTATTAGGTGCCACGGAGTCAGATCAAATTCATAGTGAACAAAAGTACAAAAGAACAAAACACTACTCAACATTGTGCCATGAACACTGTATTTTTATGTTTGAGCCCATTGTTGCAGTCACTGTGTTTCTTTTCATTCTGTGTTTCTTTTCATTTTGAGTCATGCCACATCAGCAAATGGAGATCCCAGGGGCTTTATTCCATTCCTGTTATTAAGGTTAACTCTACTTTTAGGAGGCTACTCTTCCCCAGTTTCTTTTGAATGCCTTACAGCCTGGGGGGCTCATTTTCTCGAACTATATTTGACAGTTGTTAGTTGTTAGGTGCCGTCGAGTCAGTATCCGACTCATAGAGACCCTCTGTACAACAGGGGAAACACTATTGTCAGTGTGTCTCTGCTGTTCATAGGGTTTTCAATGGCAGATTGATTTTTGGGAGGGGGTTGCCAGGTCCTTCTCCCAAGCCTACAGCTTCTGGTGTTCCCAGGTGGTCTCCCATCCAGCTCCTAACCAGGCCCGACCCTGCTTAGCTTCCGAGATCTGACGGGATTGGATGCCACAGGGCTACCGCTGCAGGCATATTTGACAGTACTTCTCTGATATTCATAGGGTTTTCAATGGTTAATTGTTTTGGGAGTGTTCTGCTGGGTCCTTCTCCCTAGTCTGACTTAGTCTGGAAGCTCAGCTGAAACCTATCCACTATGGATGACCCTGAAGATATTAGAAACACCATGGCATAACTTGTAGCTTCACATCAACATGCAGTCTCTCACAGCACAACAAGTTGACAAACATGTGTGGGTTCAGTGTTTCTATATTATATAAATTCTAGCCACTGTGCATATCTCCTAGTCATTCATATGAAGTTGCATTTTTTTCAGAATCCTATTTTAAAAGTATGAATTTTCATCTTATATACAATACACGAATCAATGAGTGAATGCATGAAATAAACCTTTAGAGTTTCTTATAAGGTCCATATCAATGAATCCTTTCTTCAATCTTAATGACTACATTATTTGATTCAATTTTGGACAACTTTTTCTTGAAGATACCTGTATCATTAATATCTAAGTTCCAATAAATTTTTAAATTAACAATAATGGGAAATAACTGTGGAAATATTTAATAATTTTAATAAACATATTGGAAAAGTACAAATTAACATTAAGTTGAAATTATTATCAAAATAAGCAATAATAAAAATGCAAATACTATTTCTTCTGCAAACCTATTATTTTTTCTAAGGCATATTATTGAGCAAGTCTACTAAAACGTTTCTTCCCTATGTTGTTGTTTTGAGGTGCCATTGTGTAGGTCCAATTCATAACAACCCTGTGTACTTCAGAAAGAATCATTCCCCGATTTTGTGCCAGGCACACAATCTTATTCATGTTTGCCCATTTTTGCAGACTGTGCCATTGATCTAGTTGAGGATTTCCTTTTTTCATTGACCTACCACTCTCTCAAACATGATGTCCTTCTCCAGGATTGATCCCTCCCGATTACATGTCCAAAATATGTCAGACACAGCCATCTTTGCTTCCAAGGAGCAGTCTGGTTGCACTTCTAGGATAGAACTGTTGGTTCTTTTAGCACTAAATGGTATATTCAATATTTGTCTCCAGCACCATAATTCAAAGCATCAATTGTCCTCTTGTTTCCCTTACTGAATGTCCAGCATTCACAACTATATATTGTGATTAAAAATACCATGGAATTAGTCAGCTGGACCTTCACATTCAATGTGACATCTTTACTTTTCAACATTTTAAAAAGGTTTTTTTGCAACAGCTTTTCCCAATGCAATGTGTTGTTTGATTTCTTAACTGCTGCTTCCATAGGCATTGACTGTGGAAACTAGTAAAGCAAAATCTTTGACAACTTTCATCTTTTTCCATTTATCATGAAGTTACATACTGACCCAGTTGTAAAGATTTTTGTTTTGTTGATGATGGTGTGCAATCCATAATGAAGGTTATGTTCTTTGATCTTCGTCAGTAAATGTTTCAAATCCTCTTCACTTTTAGGAAGGAGAATTGTGTCTTCTGCCCAACGCAGGTTGTTAATGAGTATTCTTCCAATCATGATGCCACATACTTCTTCATAAAGTCCAGGTTCATGGATTATTTGCTCAGCATAGAGTTTGAAGGAGTATGGTGAAAGAATACAGCCCGGATGCACAACATTCTTGACTTTAAACCAGGCAGTGTTTCCTTGTTCTTTTCAAATGACTGCCTCCTGGTTCATTTACAAATTTCTCTTGAGTACATTTAAGTGCGTTGGTTTCCCATTCTTCACAGTGATATCCATGGGTTGTTATGATCCATTACATCAAATACTTTTGCATTGTCAATAAAACTTAGTTAGACATCTTTCTGGTATTCTCTGCATTCAGCTAATATCCATTTGACATCAGCAATGATGTCCTTGGTTTCACACTTTCTTCTGAATCTGGCTTGATTTTCTGACAGATCCCTGTCTATATACTTCTGCAATTGCTCTCGAATGATGTTTATCAAAATTTTGCTTGCATGTGATATTAATGAAATTGTTCAGTAGTTTCCCCATTTGGTTGGATCCCTTTTCTTGAGAATAGGCACAAAATGTATCTCTTCCAGCCTGGTGGCCAGGTAGCTATTTTCTAAATCAATTGGTATAAACATGGTAGCACCACCATTGCTGTCTATTTGTTGAAACATCTTCATTAGCATTCCTTATATTCCTGGAGGCTTGTGTTTCACCAGTGCCTTCAAGGCATCTTCTTCTTCCTTTAGTACCATTGGTTCTTGATCATAGGCAATCTTTTGAAATGGTTGGTCACTGACTAATTCTTTTTGGTAGAATGATTCTGTATTCCTTACATCTTCTTTTGATGTTTCCTGCATTGTTTAATATTTTCCCTGTAGAATATTTCACTATTCCCACTTGATGCTTGAATTTTTTTTCAATAAGTTTGAGAAAAACAGAGTATGTTCTTACCTCTGGGTTTCTATCTTCAGCACTTTGCATGTGTTGTTATAATATTTGACTTTTTCTTCTCATGCTACCCTTTGAAATATTCTCTTTGGTTCTGTAACTTCCTCATGTCTTCCATTTGCTTTAGCTGCTTATTGTTCAAAGGTAAGTTTCCGAGTCTCTCTTGACATATAATTTGGTCCTTTCTTTCTTTTCCTCTCTTTTTAATAACCTTTTGCTTTCCTCATGAATGGTGTCTTTGATGCCATGCCATAACTTGTCTTGTCTTTTATCAGTGCTGTCTAACACATTAAACCTGTTTTTGAGGTGGTCTCTGAACTCAGGTGGGTTATACTGAAGTTCGTACCTTGGCTATTGCACACTTGTTCTAATTATCTTCAGTTTATGTTTGAACTTGCCTATGAGAAGTTGATGGTCTTATCCACAGTCAGCACCTATTCTTGTTCTGACATTTGATATTGAGCTTTTCCATCATCTTTTTTCACAAATTTCAACAATTTTGTTCCTGTATGTTCCATCTGATGAATTCTATGTGTATAGTCACCATTTATGTTGGTGAAAAAATGTATTTATAATTTAAAGGTCATTTGTCTGACAAAATTCTATCATGCAATCTCCAGCATCATTTCTGTCCTTAAATCTATGTTTTCCAACTACTGAGCCACCTTCATTGTTTCCAGTTTTTGCATTCCAGTCAACAGTAATGATCACTACATCCTGATAATATATTCAATGTATTTCAGATTGCAGAAACTGTTAAAAATCTTCCTTATCTTCATTTGTGGCATTAGAGGTAGGTGTATGATTTTGAGTAATTGTCATATTAACTGGACTTCCTTATAGGTATATGGATATTATTCTATCACAGACAGCATTGCACTTCATGGCATATATTGAGATGTGGTTTTTTTTGTGTGTGTGTGGTACTGGGGGTTGAACTCAGGGCCTTGCGCTTGCGCTTGCATGCTTTGCAAGTGCTGGACCACTGAGCTGCACCCCCACCCCATTATTTTACTTTTTCTGAGACAGGGTCTCACTAAGTTACGCAGACTGCCTCTGGTCTTAAATTGCGATCCTCCTGCCTCCACCTTCCGAGCCGCTGAGATTACAGGCTTGTGCCACCGCGCCTGGCTTGAGATGTCTTTTTTGATGATGAATGCAACCTCATTTTTCTTTAATTTGTCATTTCCAGATTATCTGATGCAAAGTGGCTCATGCCATGCATTTTAGTTCACTGATGCCTAAAATGTTGATGCTTATGACTCCCATTTGCCTTTTGACAATTTTTAATGTTCCTAGATTCATACTATGTACATTTCATGTTTTAATTATTGATGGATGTTTACAGCTCCTCTTCATTTTGAGTCATGCCACATCAGCAAATGGAGGTTCCTGGGGCTTTACTCCATTGCCAATATTAAGGTAGACTCTACTTTGAGTGGGCTAGGGTTTAACTCAATTGGTATAGTGCTGCTCCCAACTCTGATGACCCAGGTTTGATCTGCAGCACCACAAAATATGGGACAAGGACATGGCAATCCACTCCTGAAGAAATCCTAAAACAGTCAGCCATTGAAAACCTTATGAGGGTCGCAATGAGTTGGATGTGAATTAATAGCACCTAGCAACAGGTTAGTTTGCGACGGCAACTTTTCCCCAGTTGTCTTTCAATTGCCTTCCAACCTGGGGGGGGGGTGGTTCATTTTCCAGCACTACGCCTAATAGTGTTTCTCTGCTATTCATATGGTTTCCAATGGCTAATTATTATAGCAGTCTGCTGCCAGGTCCTGACCCCTAGCCTTAGTCTGGAGGCTCAGCTGATGCCTATCTATATGAGTGATCCTGCTGTTTTCTGTAATACAAGTAAGATAGCTTTCAGTATCACAGCAACATGCAAGCCCCCTGGTATGGCAAATTGACAGACTAGTGGAGGTTCTTCCTTGTAGGTAGTTTATATTTAGTACATAATATCTAATCTCTTCCCTAGAGTGACAGGAAATAAGTCTTCTTTCTTATGACAACATTGAAGATACTTATAAATTTCAGTACTGAACTTTAATGTTATTCTTTTCACCCAGAATAATATTCTCAAAGCTTTAACCATCAGTTCATTATATTAACAAATCAAAAGGCTTTAAAAATATGAATGCCCACATAGAAGATAATGATTTATTGATGTTTATACACAAAGGTATTAAAACAGTTGATCCTAGAACCCAGTTTATATGCTTTATGAATAGCTTAATTGCAAAACCAATAAGCAGTGCCTTAAAATTTTAGAGTTTACACTTGCTGGCATTGGTTGATGACTCAGTTGTGGATTACAGATGCTTGCTTGATTTCCTTGGCTTTTTTTTCATGGATGCAAGGTGACTGTAGTAGCTTCTATTATTATACTGACCTTTCAGAGAAAAGAGTAGGAGGAGAAAAGATTTTGCCTCTCCAAAGAAAGCAGACTCACCAAGTAATCCTATGAAAGACTACCACTTACTTAGTACTTTGAATGAAAAAATGGGATTGTGGACTTGGTAACTGGTTAATTTTCCAATAGTGTATGCCTCAGCAATCTTCAGATCTTTGTTTTCCTCTGCCACAGAATGGCATGTTTCAGATAGGTACTGCTCCCTCAACTTGACCTCTGAAATGAAGATAGTGGAGGGAAAAGAGTAGCAGTTAAAATCAGTGTGCAATTGACATGAAAGATAAGCAAATCATTATTCTCACAAGCCACTGAGATTTCAAGCATTTCCATTATTGTAATAAAACCTGGGGAAAGCTGACTATGTTATAAATAGCTTAATAAATGCTTAGTGTGCACTTTATCTCTCTCATTCTCTTACTTTCTCTCTTCTCTCCCCTCCCCCGCTTCTTATACCTCTCCCTGTCTTTGTAGGACTTAAAGATTGAACCTAGGTCTACACATGAATTTTGCAAGTGCTCTGCCACTGGGCTGCACCCCAGGCCATTTTTTATTTTTCATTATTTTCAGTCAGGGTCTCACTATGTTATGTCAGCCACTTCTGTCCTTGAACTTGTGGTCCTCCTGCTTTATCCTCCCAAATTTCTGGGATTAGAGATGTGTATGACTGTGCCTGACTATGTATTATCAAATGTTATTTTCAGCACTGAACATGACATAGTTTCAGTTATTGTCATCTTTCAAAGAAAAACTAAGGCTAAGAAAGATTTGATATATTTCCAAAGGAATTTTTTAATTTGATTGCTATTTTGTCATACATGATTGGATTTGATGGTGATAACATTTTTTAAAATTTTTGTTCCTTTCAACATAAATATTTTCAAACTGTAACATCATCATTAAGTTATTGAAACAAGAATAATATTTTAAAATTAGATGGCATCAATCTCCTTAATTTTACTATGATTTTTTTGCAAAATATTTCATTATCAATTTTGAATCAGCTCTAAAAAGTAGTATTTTTTCAATCAGTTTTACAGCCAGATGTGCAGATGTTGTTGATGATGAGGAGGAGGAGGAGGAGGAGGAGGATGATTTTGGTATTGGGATTTTTACCCAGAGCCTCATGCATACTAGGCAAATGTTCTACCATTGCGCTGCCCTCCACAGCCCCCTTTTTAATTTTTATTATGGGATAAAGTCTCAGTAAGTTGTATAGGCTGCCTTTGGTCTTGTCATTGAGATCATCCTGCTTAAGCCTCCCAAATTTTGGGGATTACAGGCTTTTGCCACTGTGCCCAGCCTTGTAATTCTTCATATTGTTAGATACCCTAAATACAGTATTGCATTGATTCAGTACTGGAACTAACTCAAATTTGAACCCATTTTTATCCCAATCAAATGTATTTTGAAAAGCAACTTAGACAGATGGAATGTTTCAAAGTTTTGGAATATATATTTTTTATGTGGTTTCTAGGGGACAGAGTTTCTTTGTGTAGAACGGCTGACCTTCTGTCCACCTCTCAATTATTGGGATTTCAGGCATGCTCCACTATTCCAGGCCAGAATATACTTTTTAAACCATAATCAGTGGAATCAGTGGAAGAATGAAGTTAGTTTTTCAGAGAGCTGGTATTGCACATTGCATATAATATGTGTGTGTGTGTGTGTGTGTGTGTGTGAGTGTGTGTAACTAATGTGTAATGTATGTTATATATAAACTGGTCCTGAGATCTAGCTCAATTGTCAGAGTGCTATTGTGTGCTCCTTGGGGCCCTGGGTTCAATTTCCAGCACCACAAAAATGGTAGAAGAACCTGGCAGCCCATTTCTGAAACAATCCCCATAACAATCAGCCATTGAAAATCCTATGTACAGCAGAGTAGCACTGACATAGTGGTGAGCATGGTACAGTGTTGGGGAGTGTTTCACTCTGTTGTACTTAGGGTTTCTATGAGTTGGATCAAATTCAACAGCACCTAAGAACAGCAACAATACATAAATTATAAATATATAAATTGTGTATGAAGACATTTATAAGCATATAATAATAGAGATATATATCTCCTAATTTAAGGCCGCAGTAAACAGTGAGACTCCCATCCCCTCAATTTTCTCCATTAACTTCTGGTACTTAAATATGAAACTATTATAAATCATGGATGAACACACCCTTTATTTCCAATCATTTGCAATCCTCCCACCCAGATTCTACCCCAGAGAAATGTGATTATAGTGTTGTCTTATTAAGATAGTCAATTTAAGAATTATGAGATGCTGATATTAATTATGAGCTGGATTCATTACTTAATTTTAAGGAAGGCAATAAATCTTACCCCTTGCATAGCACCTGGCTTTCTAGACTATATGGAACTTTAACCAGCAAATCTTTTCCCTTAAATGCTTAGTTAAATAATAGACTTTCTACTGATGGATACATCTAAAACCATTCAAAAATAGACTCACAATCCATTTTTAATAAGAAGAATCTTATGATTCTTCTTATGAATCTTAGGATATGCCTCTCCTGATGATGTCTTTACTCACTGGCATATGTTCTTTGTCAAGATAAACACATATACTCCTTTTGTCCCTTTCTTTTTCCCTTTTTCCATATCTCTATTTCTGTCTGTCTTTGTCTTTCTCTCTCACTTTCAGTCTCTCACAAACACACAACACACACACATATACACAAACATCCACACATAGATACTTAACTCCCACACATAAAACTTTTCTCCATTTATCATGCAGTTTCTTACTGACCCATTGCAAGGATATTTTTCTTAATGTAGAAATGTAATCCATACTAAAAACTATGCTTTTATCTTCATCAGTAAATGCTTCAACTCCTCTTTACTTTCAGCATTTTTACTTGTGTCATCTGCATAATACTAGTTGTCAGTGAGTCATCCTACAATTCTGATGCCACATTCTTCCTCATGAAGTCCAGCTTCTTGGATTATTTGTTCATCACTGAAGAGGTAGGGTGAAAGGATAAACTCCAAACATAAAGCAGCGTTTCTTTGTTCTATTGCAATGATTGCCTCCTGTTTCACATACAGATTCCTCATGAGTACAATGAAGTGCTCTGCTATTCCATTTTCCTCAATGTTATCCACTATTTGTTATGATCCACATGGTCAAATTCCCTTGAATATTCATTCTGGTGTGTGCTGCTTTCATATCCACCTGACATCAGCAATCATGTTCTTGCTTCCATGGCCTCTTCTTAATCCAGTTTGACTTTCTAGAACTTCCCTGTCAATATATTACTTCACTCACTTTTGAATGATCATTAGGAAAATTTTAGTTGCATGTGGTATTAATGATATTGTTCTATAATTTCTGCTTTCAGTTGGATCCTTTCTCTTGGGAATAGGCAAACATATGGATCTCTTCCAGTCAGTTAGATAGATAACTATTTTCCAAATCTCTTGGCATAAATAAATGAGCCTCTCCAGTGCTGCATGTTTGTTGAAACATCTGTATTGGTATTCCATCAATTCCTGGAGCCCTGTGCTTCACCAAAGTCTTCAAGGCAGCTTCTACCTCTTCCTTCAGTCCCATTGGTTCCTAATAATATACACCCTCTTAAAATATTTTGCCATGTATCAATTCCTTTTGGCATAATGACTGTATATTCCTTCCATCTTCTTTTGGGGTTTTCTGTGTCATTTAATAATTTTCCATGTAGAATCCTTCACTATTGCTTCTTGGTGCTTGAATATTTTTCTTCAATTCTTTAAGCTTGAGAAGTCAGAGCATGTTTTTCCCTTTTGGTTTTCTATCTCCAGCTCTTTGCACATGTCATTATAATATTTGATTTTGTCTTTTCTTGCTATCCTTTGAAATCTTCTGTTTAGTTCTTTAACCTCCTCACATCTACCTTTTACTTTAGCTACTGGATGTTCAAGGGCACGTTTTAGAGTCTCCTTTGACACATAATTTGGTCTTTTTTTTCTGTATTTTTAACAATCTTTTGCTTTCTTATGAATGATGTCTTTGATGTTATGTCACAACTCATCTCACCTTTAGTCATTAGTGTTTAATGCATCAAATCTATTCTTGAGGTTTTCTATGAACACACATGGGATACACTGAAGTTTATACTTTAGTTTTTGTACTTTTGTTCTAATTTCTTTCAGCTTCTACTTTAACCTCCATATAAGTAATTAATGGTCTGATCCATAGTCAGCACCTGGTTCTATGTTGACTTTGATATTAGGATTTCCATCATCTCTTTCCACAAACATAGTCAATTTGGTTGGTGTGTGTTCTATCTGGTGAGTTCCATGTGTATGTTGTTGTTGTTGTTGTTGTTAAGGTGCCATCAAGTCAGGTCTGATACTTCGTGACCCTCATAGGTTTCTAATGGCTGATATTTTTCAGGATTACTTTGGGAGTAGAATGCCACATCCTTCTCCATCCATTTGTATAGTGGCTATTCATGTTGTTGAAAAAATGTATTTACAAGGAAAAACTCATTGGTCTGACAAAAATTCTATCATGTGATTTCCAGCATCATTTCTACCAACAAGGCCATATTTTCCAATTACTGAGCCCACTTCTTTGTTTCCAACTCTTATATTCCAACCCCCAGTATTTATCAGTGCATCCTGATTGCATGTTTGATCAATTTTAGACTTTTACAGAAGCTGGTAGAAGTCTTCCTTTATTTGCTTGTGGCCTCAGTAGTAGGTGTGTAAATTTAAATAATATTATCTGTCATATTATCTGACATTCTTTGTAGTTGTATGGATATTATTCTATCATCGACAGCATTTTACTTCAGAACATGTATTGAGATATCTCTTTTGATGGTGAATGCAACCCCATTTCTCTTCAAGTTTTCATTCTCAGCATAGTAGATAATAAGATTATCTGATTAACATTGGGAAATACCATTCCATTTTAGCTCCCTGATACCTAGAACATTGGTTTATGCATGCTGTTTCACTTTTGACAATTTCTAATTTTCCCAGACTCATACTATTAGAAAATCTTATTGCCTTTCTATAGGTACTGTGCTCTTTTATTTACTATACATAAATTATGATTTTTATATCTATTTGCATACATATTTTTACCTTATTGGCTTATGAATATTCTTATTTCAAAATGCTTAATGTTTCTTGATTAAAGACATATTTTCTATGCTGTGGCTACTAGTATATTGTCTTGTTTTATCTTATTTCTCTCTGATCCTTGTTAATAGCATGCTTACTTTACTCTGACTCAAAATTTTAATAGTACCAGACCCATCCTTGTTTACTTATGTTTATTTTTATTACCTTCAAGATACTGAAGATTGCTTTATATTTGTCCTGTGGACTTAGCTTTAGCCTATGAGAGAATAATACAGAGCCAAGCATCAATTTTAGAGTACTATTTCTGAGAAGGGGCTGGGATTTAGATCAGTTGGTAGAGTGCTGCTCTGCAGTCTCTGAGGTCCTTAATTAAATTCCCAGCACTGCAAAAATGGGAGAAGGACATGGCAATCCACTCCCAAGGCAATCCCCAAACAATCAGCCATTGAAAACCCTATAAGGGCGGCTATGAGTTGAACAGGACTCCATGGCACCTAACAACAACAACAGCAACAACATTTCTGAGGAGTGAGAGGAGGGAGGGGTTAAATTTTTCTCATTAGAGGATGTAATAGTTGGTTATCTGAAAGTAAAAATCCCTACAGTAGGGGAATATCATAACTATTCTCATGTTATATTTCCTACACTTACATCTTTTTCTCTTTGCTTTAATCTCTATTAGTGTTATTTGGCTTTAATTACACTTCTCTACACAATAAATGTTAGGGATATCATGGAAAGGATGAATATGAATGTGTAAAACCTACAAGTCACTTCTTGCCAGTCTATTATAAGAATCTGAATGATGCAGCAGTACCAGCTGTATAATTTTGGTTAAGTTAGCTTTAAAAACTTAACTATTCTTATGTCCCTCATTTTTCTCTCCTGCAAAATGAGAATACAAATTATAGCACATAGTTTTGTGGAGAATATTTTAAAGTTCATATCTGATGACTTCAATATTTTTAAAGTATTCTTTATACTTGTTAGAATTTTCTATGAAAATAATAGACTATACAAGTCCTTATATTATCTTTTTACTTGTGTATCTAGCCAGGTATCAAATTTCCATTTATATCCACTAATCAATGTCCTTTCTAAGTTAGTATCATTTTAAATTCTCTACCATGTATAAGAAAAATTATTCCTAACTGATATAAGTTCAACTGAGGTTTAGTGTCATTAAAGAAGATTTCTCTTACCCCCAAATTAATTATGGTTAGAAATAAGCTCTGTCCATGAAATCTGAATTTATCTAGTGGTACTGCCTGAATTGAGTGATCTGTATCAGAATGTGGCTGCTGGAAAAAATTGGAAGAATACAAAACAGTCTCTGGATAATTAGTTACTAAAGAAAATGGATTACTCCACCCTTTATATATTAATTATTTTCATTATATGTCATTCAAGAAACTCTGTCCTGTTACCTGAGCACAGATTCCCCCTTCAGTATACCTTATTCTGTATTCTAACAACTCTGATTTACCCTGTAATAATTACTGGCCTAGTGACTTGTTGCAGTTGCTCTTCTACTATGAAATCTGGTGACCCTTTATCATATAATGCAGCCTCATTTATTACTGAGAACTGACATCCAAGATCCTGTCTCTACTGCTGAAGATTTTCTATTTTTTCATTTATTCATTTATTCAATAAATATTTCATTAAAACCTGCTATTTTGTATGTCCTATTCTAGAGACTGTGGGTAACATCAGCAGATATTTTTGCTGAAAATGGAAGGATAGGCCAGTAAATATTCATTGTGGTGAGGTAATCTAATAGGAATAAATATATTGTTCGCAGAAAGCAATGTCAATTTGCAAAGGGGACATTTTGTTTCAGTTTGATGAAAAAGAAATTTATTACTTTTGCTGATGAAAGTAGGGAAAAGTATTTTCTTTCAACCAAGTAGGGCAGATCCTCTAAAATAAGGAAAACAAGAAGTATGTATAATATTTCTGACTTTCAGAGTTGGGCAAATGAAGAGTAAATCAAGCCTGTGGCTCAGGAAGAAATAACTTTCCCCATGTGGTGTCAGAGAGACTGTTCTCTCTTGTGAAAGAAGCAGGTACTGGTGATATCTCTGTAGCCTCCAATCACTTGATGAATCTTTGATCAGCCTCATCACTGTCAGGACATAGAATTCTGTCAAAAAAATTCTATCAAAAATTTCCATAAAGCCAGTCCAGGCTATTGGATGTCCTAGGGTTAACTTGCAGTAGTCCTGCCTTCCACAGAGAAGGCTTAATTTTCATAGAGCATGTCTATATAAATCTCTCAGTAATGATTTAACATTATATTTTTAGGAATCCATAATGTTTTGTAGTACTAAAAATACCATAGCCTTAAATATTACTATTGTAAGATTATAATTATATTTTATTGACTCATTACTGTGCTTAGAGACATAAAAAAACTTAAGGTGCACTTTGGGAAGTAAAAAAGTAAATTTTATATATGCTGTGACAGTACCAAGGACAGAGAAATGAATGTTTCTGGTGAATCTCAACAATTATTGTCAAAACCATAATAGTAGTGAGGATTCAAGAGGACCAAAGGGTAGAAACCCAGGAAGCAGATGGTGAAAACACAGATAAAGACTTAGAATAAAGACTGAGTTCAGCTTCTGAAATCTTTTCAATGATAGTGCCATACAGGAGAAATAATTGTCAAAAGTAAAAATTCTGAAATATTTAGAGAGGAAGATTTAGTGTACATGGTAAATGAATTGTTTTATCATTTATTTTCTTAATATATTTTGGCAAATAAAAGAAAAGGAAGAAAACTGTGTATAGTTACATTTAGTGAAAGTCAGAGATTTCTGTCTTAGAAACATACTTGTAATGTATTTTGTATAATATATGTTTATTATCCTAAAATATTTAGCTTTCTCATTTAGTAGCAACATCCTATTTTCCCTTGGGGAAAATTTGCATTCAAATTTTGGTTATGTAGCCAATGACCTACCAACCTGCACTCACAGAAAGGAATCATCTTTTTCCTTTTCTTGATGACTTTTGCTGTGAAAATGGAGCAAAGAATGCTGGTGCCCCTCTCAGAAGAAGAAAAGGAAAGCTTACACAGTCCCCTGTGTATCCACTAGATGTGTGGCCTATACATTGCAATTGTACTCACTGTTACTGGATATTTCCAACTTTTCAAACAACATGCTTGTTCTTAGGAGACAATGATTATTAAGTTCATGCCATTTGCACATTAGGACCTAAGAGACCTAGGAAACAGTCATTACTATAATGTACTGCATTCTTTACTGTTATTAGGAGCAGCATCTCAGAGACAGAAGGAATGATGATGGGATTTTGAACATTTCTTAGCATGTCTGAGAACATTCAACACAAGGTCAACGATTATTATGCATTGGCTACCTGGCTTTATGTACCAAGCTGTATCTTTATAAATAAATGTTCCTTCTCTTTTGTATTTCTGAAAACATTTTGGACTCTTTCTAAATATCAGATGTTGGAGGAAGATCATCTCTGAGTATTGTAGGCATAGCAATGTGTTGTGGATGCCACATCCATTACCTCATGCAATTCTCATGCAAATCCTGGAATCTTAATTCTAAAATTAAATAATGAAAAAAATACAAAATAAAAATTGAAACCTTTGATTTCTATTTTATGTACATATGTATGACTCTAAGTAGGTACACATTTTATGTCCCTTAATTGAGCTTGGCCTGCAGCTATACCACTGTGGTGAGTGATCCTGTCAGATCTCGAAAGCTAAGCAGGGTTGGGCCTGGTTAGTACTTGGAAGGGAGATCACCTGGGAACACTAGGTGCTAAAGACTTGGGAGAAGGTCCTGGCAACTCACTTCCAAAAAACAATCAGCCACTGAAAACCCTATGAATATCAGAGAAGCAGTAACAATACTGTTTTGCCTGCTATAAGTAGGGTTATAGGAGTCAGATACAGACTCAATGGCACCTAAAAACAACAATTGAGGTTGGTAAAGTTATCTGACTCAGAATGGAAGTATATTTTGATTGTTGCCATTTAAATTAAAGTACAAGATAAACTAAAGCTATCTAATCCATTTCTGTACCTATAGACAAGATTATATTATAAAATGTATATTCAGAGAAAATAAACACATGTGTCCTCCAAGGATCACCCTTGTGCATATATATTCAATGCTGTGAATAATATTCTAGCACTAATTAATTACTAATTGGACACTAGATTCTCTTTGCTACCTGGGAAATGCTTGAGCTACTAGCTTTTGATTTCTTTCTCCTGTTGCTCAGGGAATATCAGGTTTAGTTCTTTGTTGGTTTAATGCTGGAAGAAGGCTTACTTTGACCACAAAAATATAGAAAGGATTTTACCTCTTCTTCATCTGTGCTACAGATTTCTGTGCACGTAAATCTGTGGATTCTACAATGCTACCAGATGTGAGGACCAATGGGATTAACCAATTTAGCTTAATCTGAATATATTTAGAAAGTAAATCTGAGCATATTTAGAAAGTTAATCTGTTAATCTTCTGCTTTAAAAGCACTTATTATTTTCAAAATGAAATGTTAAGAGGGAGGGAATTCTGTTTCCTTAATACACTTGCAACATAGTTTTAAAAGAATACTTTTGTATGAAACAGAGATTTCCATCCTGTGCTTTCTCATAGAGAATAACTGAGTCCCATCTTTACATCAGAAAGCACAAGGACTCTTTCATGACCTAATTTCCTTGCAAATACTTCATTGCTCAGACTTCCTATAATACTCCTAGAACTTTATATTTCTTACGTTGCTTACAAGTAATCTAACAGTATCTGAACTATTGGAAAACTTCAGAAATGACCAAGAGGCTAACTAACTTAGTTGCATTAGAAATGAAAGAAAATATGGAAAAATTACATATGATTTTATTTCTTTGATAGTGTGTTTGGAAACTCCATTGGCTAATTTCATTTTATAATTTCTCACACAAATGTATTACATATTCCAGGATTTTATGTGCTTTAGTGAAGGAAATGTGATTTTCTTTTTATGTGTTTTTGATAATATGGCTAACAGAATTAAAAGGATTAAAGCCTTGTCCAACTTCTGATAGTATTTTTTTAAATATTTGCTTAGAAAAATATGATAAAGAAATTCCTTTGAGTTCTGAACATGGTGATTTATAAGTATAATCCCAGTACACTGAGGTTGTTGTTGTTGTTAGGTGCCGTCGAGTCGGTATCCGACTCATAGCGACCCTCATAAGGTTTTCAATGGCTGACTGTTTCGGGATTGCCTTGGGAGTGGATTGCCAGGTCCTTCTCCTGTCTTTGCAGTGCTGGGAATTGAACTCGGGTCCTCAGAGACTGCAGCGCAGTGCTCTACCAACTGAGCTAAATCCCAGCCCAGTACACTGAGGAGAGAGAGGTTATCCTGGGCTATATAGTAAGAATCGGTCTCAAGCAAACAAACAATAAAAAGACAAAAAAAAAAAAAAACCAGAAATGCACTTATTATTATTTTATTTCAATGTACTTGTGTTGATGTAAAAATGTTGAATGAATCTGTATTTTAAGGATAAGTTTTTGCTATGACATTTACTTATTAACTGTGGGAACTTGGTTGGCTCCTCTGAACATTGATATCCTTTGAAGACTTAGGAAAAATGACAGTAATTTCTACCTTATAGTGTTTGTTGTTGATAGGTAGTGTCAAGTCAGGTCCAACTCATAGTGACCCTATATACGATGAAAGCTGTGCCGTGCCTAGTATTATGTCAGTGGTTTTCTGCTATTCATAGGGTTTAATCTGATTGATTTGGGGATTGTTTCAGGAGTGGGCTGCCAGGTAGAAAACATCCAATATGTAATAGGTACTCAGTGATTATTATTACAAAAACTAATTTTAAATCATAACTTTTATTTTCTTCATATTTCACCTTCACCCTTTTTGTATTTTTTTTTGTAGCCAACCTCTTACCTTGTTCCATGCTTTACCTCAGCTCTCTCTAATGAGCTACAAGAACTAAACAGACATGCAGAAATTGGTCAAAGCTAAGAAAGTATACAGCTAAGAAGCTGGAATGATGTGATAAAATGTGAAGACACCTAGAAGAAATTCAGCGCTTTTGTTTTTTTTTTAATGTAAAAGCATCTAAGTGCCCTGCTTTACTCTGATGGCAGAGAAACAGAACAAATTTCTCCTTCATATTTCTATTCATTATTCTGACATGTTAACATATCATTGTAAGTGGCCAGGCATGGTGGCTGGAGGATTGCAAGTTTGAGACTAGAGGTAGTCTGTGTAATTTAGCGAGATCCTGTCTCAAAAAGTAAAAAAATGGGCTGGAGGTGCAGCTCAGTGGTCCAGCAGTTGCAGAGCTTGCAAGTGCAAGGCCCTGAGTTCAACCCCCAGTAACAAACACACACACACAAACAAAAATCATTGTAAGTGTATTTTAGTAGAAACTATAATTGAAATGGTTATGAAACTATTTTGTCGCCTTATTATGTAGATTTTGTTTCAATGTGAGAGTTTTAAAATATATATCACCATATCATTGAAACTAAACCAGGTTAAATTATATTTAGGATAGACATCAATAAATTTCTGGCTGCCATCTGAATATACAAGTTGTAATTGTTGTTGTTGTTGTTAGGTATGGTCAAGTCAGGTCCAATTCATAGAGACTCTATGCACAGCAGAACAAAACATTCCCCAACCATATGTCAGGCACCCAACCTTTTCTATTTAAGTCCATTCTTGTAGACACTGTGTCAATCCATCAAGTTTAGGGTCTTCCATTTTTGTTGTTGTTGACTCGCCACTCTCCAAACATGATGTCTTTCACCAGGGATTGATTCCTTCTGACAATATGTTGAATATATCAGATACAATCTAGCCATCCTTGCTTCAAAGGAGCACTCTGGTTGTTCAAAGGAACACTTCTTCCGGGACAGATCTGTTGTTCTTTGCAGTCCATGCTATATTCAGTATTCATCTCCAATATCATAATTCAAAAGCATCAATTCTCCTGTCTCCCTTATTCAGTGTCCAGCTTACACACAACTAAAAATATCATGACATGAGTCAGGTGAACCCTCAGTTTCAATGTGACATCCTTACTTTTCAACATTTAAAAGAGGTCTTTCCCAACACCCTTACCCAGTGCAATGTGGCTTTTGATTTTGTGACTGCTGCTTGCATGTATGTTGATAGTAGAACCAAGTAAACTCAAGGTTTTATTTGTTTTGTTTTGTTTTTCTCTTGCGGGATTGGGGTTGAACCCAGGGGCTCAAGCTTGCACTCTTTTTAAGTGCTGCACCTACAGCCTACATTTTTACTTTTTGAGACAGGGTCTTGCTAAATTACACAGACTGCCTCTTGTCTCAAACTTGCAATCCTCCTGCCTTTGCATCCTGAGTCTCTGGGTTATAGGCGTGCACCACCACGCCCAGCTGTAAAGTTTTAAAACAACCTCAATCTTATTTCCATTTATCAAGAAGTTGCATACTGACAGAGTTGTAAGGAATTTTGTTTTGGTGACGTTGAGGCACAATCCATAAGGAAGGCTATGTTCTTTAATCTTCATCACTAAGTGTTTCAAATACTCTTCATTTTTAGCAAGCAGAGATGTGTCATGTGAATAAAGTAGGTTATTAACTTAATTATGATATAAAATTCTCTTGGGTATATTGTTTAAGGCACAACCTTACATAAATGGGCAGAAATTACTTCATTTAGTTTTTCTTTATTCCTTAAGATTTAACCTTAAGACTTAAAATATATTAAGAAGATAAATTAAATATAATTCCACAGCAGAATAGCTAAAAATTTTATAAATCTCAAGGTAAATAGAAGAGATATAAAGCCCTAAAGGGCAACAATTTCTAGTTTCACTCTGCTTTTATCATGGTTTAATTTGGAAGTATGAAATTACTTTCTTGACATATATCAAATTCAATGAAGGCAATAAACTGAGAACCATGATATCTTTTTTAAAAGACTAGAACAATGTCATAATAAGAGCCAAGCAAAACATATGCTCCAAAATGGCTGTTATTACTTATGCCATAATAGTAATAATATTTCACTGGCTAGGGTGCACTCAGAATAAATGGCTCTGGCATTGCCGATTATATACCTTGGCTTGGCAGCTTGTTGTTTTATAGTGTTGTGGGAGAGACTGTGCTCTTCACATCTTCCTGACAAATGAACTCTACTATTTTAATAACTGCTGAAACAGTGTCATAAAATGAAAAGGTCCAGCATGCTAAGTTTATGCAAAATTCATTTTGCACAAAATACGTATTTTTCTTTTTATTTTTCTTTTTCAGATTTTATTTATCAATTTATTTTTTGAAGTAACAATAACAAATTCAGCTCATCTACAGAGAGAGAACAAAGAACTTGATGAATTTTTCTTAAACAGTAACTCACTAAAAATTTACCTTCAAATTACATTAGAGGGGATGAGTAATGCTTTGCAATCACGATAAGTAAACACTTGTAATATTATAAACTTGATATTTTACTTTCATATACATCACATATTCAGTTATAGCCTCTTTTTACAAGATGTACTTTTTTATTGTATTGTGATTACACCTTGTCTTTTCTTTTACATTCATTGTTTCTCCTCCCCTGATATCACCCACAAACATCATTATGTACCACATTTTTTGTGTGTATTTGACTAAGGAGAGAGCATTGAAAATATTCATAAATATTTGGCCAACTAGACAAAATGTATAATTTGAATGAGAGATAAAAGTCAGCAGTTGCTGCATGGACTTAGTTCTTTTTTTTATGTATGTTGCAATAATACCTCTCTAATATGAAAAGAGGAACCTGTAACTCAAGGAAATAAAGCTACTTAATCAAATACACAAAGGCCAGTGAGTCCACAGAACTACATAGCCATGGCTGTTTTTAAAGCCCATGTTGTTTCCCTTCCCTTCCCTCTAATCACAAATATGAATAGCTAATGAGAAATGAGCAGCCAAGGCATAGATATTCAGAGAGCTTAAATATAAGAGCAGATTATAACCAGTTTAGGGAGGAGGAAACTATGCTTCCCAGTAATAGCATATGATGCTTAAAGTGGAAATGCTGTGTCTCTCAATTTGGATAACTAGAACTTCATCCACATTTGCTTTTCTTACCCTACATGATATATGAAAGCAGGTTTGAAGTTTATTGATTACTTCCACCAGCTCAATATCAAGATATAAGACACAATCTGTTCCTGGGGTATAAATGAGAGAGACATGTGAGAGAAGTCCATGTGTATAGTCTCTGTTTATGATGTTGAAAAAATGTATTTGCAATGAAAAGGTCATTGGTCTGACAAAATTCTAGCATGTGATCTCCAGCTTCATTTCTATCACCAAGACTATATTTTCCAACTACTAACCCTTCTTGTTTGTTTCCAACCTTTGCATTCCAGTCACCAGTGATTATCAGTATGTCTTGATTGCATGTTTGATCTATTTCAGATTGCAGAAGCTGATAAAAGTCTTCCCTTTCTTCATTTGTGACTTTAGTGGTGGGTGCATAAATTTGAATAATAGTCATATTAACTGGCTTTCCTTGTAGGCGTATGGATATTATTCTATCACTGACAACATTGTATTTTAATGCAGATCTTGAAATGTCTTTTTTGATGATGAATGCAACCCCATTTCTCTTTGGTTTATCATACCCAGCATAGTAGACCATATGATTGTCTGACTCAAAATGGCCTGTGCCAGTCCATTTTAGCTCACTGATGCCTAGAATATCAATGTTTATACGCTCCATTTCTCTTTTAACAATTTCTAATTTGCCTAGATTCATACTGCATACGTTCCATGTTCCAATTATTAATAGATGTTTACAGTTGTTTCTCCTCATTTTGAGTTGTGCCACATCAGCAAGTTGAGCACCCTAGGGTTTTACTCCATTTCTGTCATCACGGTAGACTCTACTTGGAGGAGGCAACTCTTCCCCAGTAGTCTTTTGAGTGCCTTCCAACCTGGGGGCCTCATTTTCCAGCACTATATCTGACATTGTTTCTATCCATAGGGTCTTCAATGGCTAGTAGCCTTGGGAGTGGCTCGTCAGGTCCTACTCCCTACTCTGTCTTAGTCTGGAAGCTCAGCTGAAAACCTGTACACCATGGGTAACTTTACTCATATCTGAGGTTACAGTGGCAGAGCTCTCAGCCTCATCACAACATGCAAGCAATTAATGCAGCAAACTGACAGACGTGTGGGGGTGGATCATATTAAACTTTTTAAAAAGTCATTCTTCTAAGTTCTTTATCAGCCATTTCATCTATTTTGATTTTCTGGAAGTTTTTTGAGTTTTTCTATATTGAGGTTTGTGCATCTATTCAATGCATCTTCCTCTTTTATAGAATGACCTTCCAAGAAAATGGCTTTTTCTTTAAGATGTTTCTTGGGGTATTGATTTGTATGTAATGTTAACATTATTTCTAGGTGAGCACTATAACAGAGTTTCCCTATTATTTCGTTGGCTATGACTAATGAGTTTGGGCAAAGTACATATCATATCAAAATAAGAAACCCATTATTTCTGCAAGTCATGTGAATGTTGGGACAATCTAGCAGTTCATTCAGGTGTTGTGTACACAGCAGAGTATATGTGGCACACGTGTGGTTACTCCTACAATGTCATTGACCTTCTCAGGAGATGTGAGTCTCTTTAGATACTGTTGATGCTGTCTCTGTTGCTGTAAGGGTCTGTGGCACTGGCTGTTCCAGCAGTAGTAAGAAGCCTGAAGCACTTGTTCTTCAACCAGACAGCAGTGAAGGCCCAGGTGCTTCATGGGGAGAGACAATGGCAGGAACCACAGCAGTCACAGCAATCCTTCTGTGGCTCATACTCTCAGACCTGTCAGCAGGGCATGATCAGACAAAGTGTGGGTTGGGCCATGCACAGGACTGCACAGGTGTAGAAGAACATCTGAGGGGGTTCCTCAGAAACTAATAGGTAGGACCCATTCAAATTCAGACAATAAGTTCAGTTTCAAGATGGCTTCTGTCTACAGCATCCTAAGGACTTGCTAAGAAATGCTATGAGCACCTTTTCTGAAGGATGACTGTTGCACAGATTTCAGGTTATATTTATAATTTGGCTCTTAGCCTGTGTGTTGTGACACTTTGCAATAGCCAGGATGGCCAGTATCCATGGTGATAAGAGTTTGCCAGGACTCCCTCTTTACCCTTACCCATGCAGAGGTGAGGCACGCCCCTCTCTGCACAGGGCAGTTGGCGAGGAATGTGCCAGGATATTTGATTCTCTTACTGTGGTGTTGTTCCAGGTCTCTGAGACTTACAAACTTTCCATTTTTCTCCTGTTGATTTCCTGTGTATTCACCCACAGTAATTCACTTGAAAATGCGGCTATTAACTTATCGCTTTGTTTCTTCTTTGTAGAAGAGCAGATGAGATTTGGCTGCCTCTATTCAACTATCTTGAGACCTTCTTCCAACTCATAAATATTAATTTCTACATTCAAAATAGTATTAGAGATATTTCATAGAGACTTTGTCCTGGTTGGTGAGGCTCTGTAATAAAATTTTACAAGTTAATGATTCAGGAAAATTTAAACCCTAATACACATGCTTTGTTCTATTTTTATATCCACTTAATTGTTAATATCAGATAGTGAAAAACATAACTAACACTTTAACAAATATCAAAATCTACTGCTATGCTTTTTATTATTTAATCCCTTAAACAACTGGAAAGGCATGTAGTGACTAATACCATCCTAACTCCCTGATTATGAGATAAATAGAAGAGTTTTTAGGTGGCTTGACTTGCTTCTTCTGAAATCAAAATATTTTTGTGTGAGGAACTTTGCTACATTGGGAGTAAAGATATAAAATGAGCCACTCTATTATAATTTCCACACTATGCTACTATTGAATACTGAAACTGATACCCAGAACAACTATTTATTGTCATTTTGCCCAGCACTATATATGTATCTTTGTTAAAGCAAATTGGAATATATTTTAGTGAAATTGTTTGCAGTTTATTTTAAAAAATGATAGTAATGATTTTAATGTCAAAGCAATTCATGAAGGTATTTTGTAGAATGCAAAGTACCTGATGGTTTTCAGTATAAAAATAATGAAATGAAATTCCTTTCATTCTTTCAAAATATAAACAATTTTTGTCACTAATATAGCTAGCACCTATACTAAAAACTAACAAGTTTTGCACAGACTATATAAAATAGACAAAGATTATTTAAAACTTTACTCAGATCTTTCCGTGATCCACCCTATCAATAACAAGTTGCTCAAACTCCACTCACAACTCCCCTTTCCCTACTTTGATTATTTTCCCCCTTAAAATTTAACATTCTAATAGTATATATTGTTGTTAGGTGCCATTGAATCAGCCCACTCATAGAGACCATCATAGGGTTTTCAGTGGCTGATTGTTTTGGGACTGCTTTGGGAGTGGATTGCCCAGTCTTCCTCCTATTTTTGCCATGTTGGGGATAGAACTTGGGTCTTCAGAGAGTACAGCACAGCACTCTACCAACTGAGCACTGTGGTGTCAGATCCCAGCAGATCTTGGAAGCTAAGCAATGTAGGCCTGGTTAGTACTTGGACGGGAGACCACCTAGGAACACCACATACAGTAGGCTTGGGAGAAGGGTCTGGCATCCAACTCCCAAAAATCAATCAACCATTGAAAACCCTATGAATAGCAGAGAAGCACTGACAATAGTGTTTTGCCTTTTGCATGTAGGGTCCATGTGAGTCAGATGCTGACTTGAGGGCACCTAACAACAACAAGAATATTATATGTAATTTAGTTGTTATGTATTTGTTCTACATTGCTTATGACTACATGGTAAGTGACAGAGCACATGACTTTTGAAACTGTTAACTGATATATTCCAGGTGCCTAGAAAAATGTCATGGGCTGGGGTTTAGCTCCATTGGTGGAGTGCTGCTTAGTGCTCTCTGAGACCCTGGGTTCAATCTCCAGCACAGGAAACCCATTCCCAAATAATCCTGAAACAATCAGCTGTTGAAAACCCTATGATTAGCAGAGAAGCAATGACAGTTCCAGGTATGGCAGTGTCATGTAATGTTTCATTCTTTTGTACCTAGGGTCACTATGCCAGACCCTACTCCATGGCCCCTGACAAGAAAAAAGAAAAATACCAGATATACCTGGGATATAGTAATCAGAAGTACCTGTTAAGTAAAAACATGTTAAATGAATATATAAAACATTTCAACAATTAGAAATAGTAACACAACAAATCTGTTATGGGTGTATGTTGTTATTTTTCCTTGTGATAAATTGTGTATGTGGGTACAAAAAAGAAAGACTGTGATAATTTAGAAACATTCATAGGAGGCTTTGATTAGATGCCCTTTTTTACACTGTATTAAAATGTTCACAGTTAATTTAAAGCAACTCTGAAATATGTATATTTTTCAATAGGAATACATATTTAGGAAATATGTTTATAATTTCCTGAAAAGTTATAAGGAAAAGACAAATAGAAAGATAATAAATTATCTTTAATTATGGAGCTAGTACCTTTCATGTGCTAGATTTATAAAGTTATATTTGTTTTCCTCACCATTAATAGAAGCTGAAGTGCAAAGAAAGATAGCATCACTGAGTCACAGA
>VMDO01015537.1:5731-50905 GCA_007922755.1 Pedetes capensis
ACAACAGGGGAAACACTATTGTCAGTGCTTCTCTGCTGTTCATAGGGTTTTCAATGGCAGATTGATTTTTGGGAGGGGGTTGCCAGGTCCTTCTCCCAAGCCTACAGCTTCTGGTGTTCCCAGGCGGTCTCCCATCCAGGTACTAACCAGGCCTGATCCTGCTTAGCTTCTGAGATCTGATGGGATCGGATGCCACAGGACTACTGCTGCAGGCACATGTCATTAATAGGTCTTCCTTTTATGTTTCTGTCCATGTTCTTATTTGCCCCATCTGTTATTTAATCACCTTAATATTAAACACTTGCTGTTGATTATTATCAACAAATGCCTTTGAGATTGAGCCACTGAACTCTGAATTAGGTCAAATAATGACAATGCCCTGTTTCCTTAACTTTTGACAATAAACATTTCTCTCTCTAAAGAACGAGAAGAGTTTGATAAGAGTGGGTGGGGAAAAGTAGGTGAGAAACTACTGCTGAAATAAAGAATAGGTTCAGAACATACTTTTAGAAATGAGAAACCATTCAATGTCTACCACTCCTGTCATTTACTTCTATAAAAGATCCTTCAGTATGAAACTATATAAAACAAGTGATGAAGATTTGCTCTTAAGTGCTTCAGATGTGATACCCATCTCAGCACTCAAATCGCTTCCTTCTTCTGTCCTACTGGGTGCTTCTCGTCAGACAATTTACTATCATTATACTAGTATTAACAGTCCAAGGCTGCAAAGTCTATATTCACCATCATACACCATAATTATATTGGTTTCTGCCAAATTCTTTTGCCCACTTTAAATTAGCATCATAGATATGTATGTGAATATGGTAACAGAATCTCATAGGTACTGTAATTACTCCTACTTTAATTTTTCCATGTACTTTAACTAGATTCTATGTAAAACATCTGGAGACACTAATTACTGCCTGTCCTTATAAACTTATGCTCCAATTTGCCCTGTGACAGTCATGTCATTAACTGACTCAGAACCAACTTCTAATTAATCAACTGACAAATATAGATGGTCCACCTGCCAGCACCAGATTTAGTCTGAATGTAGCACAAAATAAAATCCTCTGTAGCATTGTCTGTGAATATTCTGGGCACTGAGTAAGAAAGTATATTTCTCAGGTTAAATTATATGAGAAAACTGAATATTGTCATCATATTTCAAAACTGATATCTAGCTTGTCTTTAGGGGTAGGTTCAATTCACAAGCAAATAGAGAACCCCCTGTGTGTCCTTCTCATGTGCCCCACCCTAGCCCCAACAATCTATTAATGTAGGCAATTTTTGCATGTTTTTCACTTTCAGGCAGTTAGATTTTCTATACTGTTTTGACTGCATTCCAATCTGTAATTACATTGTCCTCCCTTTTAAAGAAAAATAAAATTCTGTCAAATCATTGTTGTTAGAAGTTATTCTTTAATTCTCCTCTTAAGTAAAACAAGAAACTATCAAAATTGCTATTTCACTGCCACCTAGTAGCTCTGGTCAAACCAAGGAAATTGAGTTTTAAAAAATAAACAAGAGTCTGCTAATTAGTTCCACAGTATATGTTAGGATCTTTTTGTTGAAAAGCATTATGGAGCTACAGAGTGATAGATATTAAGCAAATAAATGTTTCTTGCTATATAAAACAGAGAGAACCTTTTCCTAATTTATTCTCCTTAGTCACCAAGATTCATGTTAAACAAATATCTCAAGTTTGAAATTGACTTCCAAAGGGCAGAAAACATTCTTGGCATGCATAAATAAGTGATTTGTTAGGAATATATACAACTAATAATATAACATAAATAGTTGGTACTTATAAAAATTCTTGATTTCCACTTCTTGAGAAGAATTGTCTTTTAGGGGAGCTCACAATGAAGAAATTTTGCTAAATGAAATTACCTTAAAAGACAATTTTAATTTGCAAACTATAAAGAAAATGAAGATTATACATATATACAGTAAAATCACACACATACACAGATACAAAAATATGTCAGTTTTGGTGAATGCCTAAGGATTATTGTTTTCTATAATCAGTATTTAAACTAAAAAGTGAGGTTGAAAATTTGCTACTTAATGTTAAGAGATTACTTTTTGGCTATATAGTACTGCAAAATTTATAAGATATCATCTTTTTCTAATTGCAAATATAATACTTTCTCATTGCTGAAAAATTGGAAAATCTTTTTCTTGCCAACTAGAAAAAGCTGACATGCACATTTGGCAGCCATATGATAAAACTTTCCTTTACCTTTAGTTTATGCTAGCTTTCGAATTTACATATAATGAGAATGGGGCTGGGATATAGCTCAGTTGGTAAAGTGCAGATCTACAGTCTCTGAGGTCCTGAGTTTGATTCCCAGCACAGCAAAAATGGGAGAAAGATGTAGCAATCCACTCCCAAGGCAATCCTGAAACAATCAGCCATTGAAAACCCTATAAGGGTTGCTATGAGTCAGACAGGACTCGATGACACGTAACAACAAGTTGTTAGCAGTTTAGGCTGCTTCATTTTAAAAAATATTTTAGGTAGCATTTCAGTGAACATTCTTCCTATGTATAATTGCATTCATCTTTAACAAAAGCTTTGTTTCACCCTTAATTAATTTTTAGGACAGATTCTTAAGTGGGATTACCAGATTAATGGTATACATATTTCCAAGGCTTTTGATTTTTAATGACATTTGCTCTTGAGGAGCTTATAGAAGGTTTCCTGCACCACTACCAAGGGAAAGAACTATGATTTTTATTTTTGTGAGTCTGAAATGCAAAGGAATGACTTTGTAAATTTTCACAATATTCATTAATTTTTTTTCATGTCTTTTGACCAATTATACTTTCTATGTTGGAATCATTCATTAATTCCTTTGCCTATTTTCCTATTAAAGTGCTCTCCTTTTGTGTCAATTTGCAAAAATGCTTTATGCATTTAGAGTACTAGCAATATAAAATTTAAGACATCTGTCATACATATTATAAAACTTTCCTTTACCTTCAGTTTATCCTAGCTTTTGAATTTACACATAATGAGATTTGACATACAGAAGGTTTAAATTTCTGTGGCTTTAGAAACATTGTTTGAGATGTCATCTATATGCTTTAATTAAATCAATGTTCTTATATACAGCTGGTATGTGAAGAACACAGATTTGAACTGCAGAGGCAAGTCCACTTATATGCAGGTCATTTTTTGGAGATTTGCAACAATTTGAAAAAACTTGCAGATGACCCATGTAGCTTGGAAATATTGAAAAATAAAGAAAACATCAAGTACATCACAGATGTATAAAACATGTAGATGATTGTCTGTTTTATCATTTGCTTCCATAAAATACATACAAATTTATTATAAAAAGTTAAAATTTATCAAAACTGCTGCACACAAACAAACTATTAAAGGCACAATTCTGTGTCAAGAAAAATGTAAACAACATACAGATGCAGTGTTAAATATAACTGTACAAAACTAATAATACTGTGTTACTCTAATAGTTTCATAGCCACTTCCTATTGCTCTTGGGGTGAATCCCTGTGTTGAAAGTTCCCATTTTAAAAGACATGGGACACTAATTATCTCTGTGTGAGCAGTTCATGTCTCAGGAAATTGCATATCAGAGTAAAAAGTCATGTCTTGAGTGTTACCCATATTTTTTGCCAAATATAAAATAGATAAAGTAACATAAAATGTGCCAATCCACTTTTTATGTTATCAGTAAGATTTCTGTTCAACACCAGACAATTAATAAAGCTTTTTGGGGGGTCAAAATTTATATGCAAAATTTTTACTGTTCAGGGGTTCACATCCCTGACCCCTGAGATGTTCAAAGGTCAACTGAAATTTCTCTTAATTATTTTATAGTTTTGATTTACAGCTATAGGGGCTGGGATTGCAACTCAACGGTAGAGCACTTGCCTAGGATACAAGCATTCTTCTTCTTAGGTAAAGTTTTCCTCAACACTGCAAATAAACAAATAGTAATATGGCTTTAATCTCTTTGGAATTTCTTTTCATTGAATTAATTATGACAGCTTGGGGCTGCTTTTTGTAGCTGTACTTATTAACTGTGTTTTTTTTTAAATCAATCATTGATAGATTCAGACTTAAGAGAGGCTGTGACTTCAGGAACACAGAGCAAAAGGAAAACAGCATCTCAATTTTTCTTTAAAATATTTTAAATGCTTTTAGTTTTCCATTGCTGTGATGAATATCTGAGATAAATCAACTTGGAGAGAGAAAAGATTAATTTTGGTTCACAATTTCAGAGGTTTTAGTCTGGGATCAGTTGTCCCTTGTTGTCTTTGAACCTGTGGTGAGGCAGTCAGTGGTGGCAGACAGAAAGTGGGCAAGTAAAGCTGCTCACCTCCTGGTGGCCAAGAAACAAAAGAAAGAGGAGAGGGGCTGGGTTCCCAATGGCTTCATTAAGGGCACAATCCCACTTACCTCTCTTCTTCATCCTAGGCCCTGCTTCCTAAAGGTTATACTACCTCCCAACAGAACCACAGCCTGGGGACCAAGGCTTCAGCATAAGGGCCTTAGGGAGACTTTCAAAACCCAAATTATAGCATGCTTATTCTAGTTTCTGTAGATATCTGAAATTTATACAAATGCTTTGTCCACAAGAAACTCACTCATAGAAATTCTGATAATATGTGTCATATAATTGAAATAACAAATATACTTCTGCTATTATTTGAAGAACTCTGGGGTTTAGTTCAATTGGTAGAGTCCTTGCTCTATACCCTCTGAGGCCCTGGCTTTGATCTCCAGCACTGCAAAAGCAGAAGGACCTGGCAAGCCACTTCTGAAACAATCCTGAAACAATTTGCCATTGAAAAACCCTATGAATAGCAGAGAAGCTCTGGCATACTGCTGGGCATGGCACAGTGTTGAGGAGTATTTCCTTTTGTTGCACATAGGGTTGCTTTGAGTCCAACTCAACTTGACAGCACCTAACAACAACAATTCCTTGAAGACAAACTAGGAAGAAGGACCCAGCAGCCCACTCCTTCAACAATTAGCCATTGAAACCTCTATAAACAGCAGAGAAGCACTGTCAAATACAGTGCCAGAAAATGAGCTCCCTAGGTTGGAAGGCATTCAAGAAATGACTTGGGAAGAATTGCCTCCTCAAGGTAGATTAGACCTTAATGATGGGAGTGGAGTAAAGCCCCTGGATCCTCCTTTCATTGATGTGGCACAACTCAAAATGTGAAGAAATATAATAGCTGCAACATTGGGCTCAAACATAAAAAGACTGTGTACACAATATGGTGTTGGGTAGTGTTTGTTCTGTTGTACATAGGGTTGCTATGAGTCAGATCTGACTCAACTGTACCCAACAAGAACATACCCTGAAGAAGAAATACACTTAATTGTTTTATTGTGGAATGAAATGCCTGAGTTTTTACTTCTCAGAATTTTCCATAATCTGTGCGGTTATTCTAGGGTATATTATTAATATATATGAAAGGAAAATTTTGAGCCTGAAAATCACATTTTTTAGTTTTTGTTTGGTTTTGTTCTGTTTTGTTGAGACAGGGTCTCACCATGTAGCCCAGTCTGAATGCAAACTTGAGATCCTCTTGCCTCAGCTCTCAAATACTGGGATTACGGGCATGCACCATCATGCCCAGTTTGAAAATCACTTTTAGTTCCATAAATATCTCTGGTGTAACCAGTAAACGAATAGAAAAAGAGACACAAGTTAATAAAATGCAAATGGTTACAGTCTACATTATGTAACCAATTTATATCTCATAATTCCAATTAAGTATTTTAATGAACTAATGCATAATTTATTTTAAATTTAGAAAGGTTTATAAATAAAGTAAAATTGGATGAATTGTTTAATTTAAATAAGCCATGGGGATATTACTAAGAAGATTCCACCTCTTACCTGGTAAGTCCAGACTCAGCTCTGTGCCTTGAGTTTTAGTGACTCTCTAAGAGCAGGTGAATGGAACGTACAGTTGATGACTCCAAGGTCAAGGGGGAGGTAACTACTTTTCTATTTTGTTGCATCTTCTCAACTGAGAATCGCTTTTAATTATAAGATGTATCCCCTCAATATAAACTCAAACCCTTTCTTCTCACTGCAGATTATGTGTCACTGAACCTTTCTATGGAAGGAATTCCCCTTTTTATTTTAGTTTTAGAAAACCAATTGAAACCTCTTTCAATACTTCCCACTGCTATATGGATAGCAGTTAGGGAGCAAATGAAGCAGCACGTTGACAAACTAAGCACCATCTACCTGTCAAGCCTCCTCAGTGTGACTGAGGAATTGTCACCTCAGTGATCTTCACCTTAGGATCTCACAGCATCCATGGGACTTGTGCACAAAGGAGGAAGGAGGTCGTTATATCTGTCTTCTGGCCAGCCTACAGCAGATACTTCTTGTTTTCAGCCAAGGGAGAACCCTCTATATCATCCTAGAAATATGATGGGCCCCTTAACAACTTCTAAGAATTAAAGGTGCAGCCATAAGCATGGATTATATGACAGAATATTCTCAGTACTCAATTTACTATGAAAACTTGGAAGACATATTTTAAGAGAAACAAATGTGATTACTAGAGAGTAAAAATTTGGAGAAAAATTACCTAGATGATAAAACCAGGGTTTATCAATAAAATTCATATTTATTTACATTTCTGGATGTTTACTTATTCCTTTCAATTGGCACATTCCTTTCCAAATAACAATTTTTTTGAGTTTTACTCTAGGACGCGCAGTTTTGTTCTAAGTGCTGTGAGGGCAGTAATTTTTATAACAGGCATAAAGCCCTGCCTACCTTGTAGAAATGAAATCAGTAAAGTTAGATGATAGATAGATTAGATGGACAGATAGATAGATAGATAGAGCAGTGTTTCGATGGCAAAAGTGCTAAGGAGTTAAATAAAGCAAAGAATGGTGCTAAGAAAATGTTGCATGTTGTGTGAGATAGTTTTAGCCATGTATAAAGTGAAAAGGTCCCATTTGATAAAAACACCAGATACGGTAAGGGAATAATACTGGGGCAGTTGGGATGGGAACTTGTTCCAGATAGAGCCAGGGCAAACTTAGACAGCTTGCCTGACATACTTGGAAGAACAGCAAAAGGCTCTGCCTGGAATAGAGTGAACCAGGTACACAGTAGGAGAACATGGGGTCAGAAAGGTAAGAGGGGTCCAGACTGTGGACAATCATAGAGCTGACTCTAAGGATTTTGCCTCTGCAAATGAGAAGTGAAGCTACTTAACAGTTTTATTGGGAAATATTCAACAATGGATCCATTAATCGACTAAGCAAGCAGTCCTTATTGCCTCCTTTATTGCTCAGACTCAGTAAGGGACACAGGGCAGGAACTATCGCCCAGGGAAGAATACAGTGATGGCTCTCTCTGCTCAGTCCAGGCTTAGTCTAGATGAGGTTAGGAGCCAGGTGGCTGTGCCCCCAGCAGCCCCTCAGGTCAAAGGGACACTCTGTCCTGTTCATCTCATTGAATCTGAGCATTATGGGGTGTCAGAATAAGGAAGATGTCAAAGGTGATTCAGAATTTTTGACCTGATCATTTGGGAAAATGGAATTACCCCTAACTGAGATGGGAAGACTGTAAGAGACTAGGCCGGGAAGGGAATATGGGAAGCCCAGCTTCAAACGTGTTACATTTGAGAGAGATGTTAGACACCAAGGGGAGATTCTAAGTATATAGTTGTTTATGTGAATCTAGTTGTTTATGTGCCACGGAAGCTCCAGGCTGAAAATATCAACTCAGCAAAGTATATGACCCCCAGTGTAGCCACATTTTAGAATGGGTTATAGTTTGTAACTCTATTTAATTTTCTGTATTTACTGTTCTGAAGACTCTTTTCCTGCATCTAAAATTCTACTCAGTCTCCTGGAATATTCTTCCAACTTCTTTCCATCCATCAGACTCCTACCAATTTTTTAACTCCTTCCTTCTATGTAAGGTCTTCCTCAGTCAGCCCAGACTGGGGTTTATAACATTTATTTAATGTTTTTTTGCAGTGTTTCTTATCTTGCACTGCTGTTTGCTTCTCCTCTCATAAACATTACTCTATAGCTTTCATTACTTAGAGGGATGAGACCATCATTTGTACTTATTTTCATCTTTCAGGAGCTTAAAACCTTATTTCACTTAAAATGGATGTTTGAAAATACATATTTACTTAATTTAACTATGATGACATTTTTGTGTTATTCTTCAGAAATGAATCATCACAACTTCCTTCTGCTTATAGGAATAGTGGTTATCTTGTTTTTATCCTAGAATGAAGTTGTTTCATTATCTCTTTCATTAAATTTTATCACTAATGAGTAACTGTTCCTATTTTTCCCTTTATCACTTTAATTTTTAAATTGCAAAATCTTTGCTTGATTTGAAATAAATGATGAATTGGTTAATTAAAATATTCAAATGGCATTACCCAAACTGAGTAAATAGTTTCACACCTGATCTATCTTTGACATTTATTAGTTTATGCCATTGCCTTCATCAACTTTTTGGTCACTAAATGGTTATTCATAGAACTTACACACACAGGTTGTGGTTTAGCTTAGTTGGTAGAGTGCTTGCTTTGTGCACTCTGAGGCCCTGGGTTCTATGCCCAGCCCAGCAAAAATAGGAGAAGGGCCTGGCAGCTCACTCTGAAAACAATCAGCCATTGAAAATCTTATGAATAGCAGAGAAGCACTGACATAGTGTCAGGGAGTGTTTCATTTTGTTGTCCATAGGATCACTATAAATTGGACCCAGCTCGATGGGACCCAACAACAACATACACACATTCCGTTAGGTAAAAAATAAAACATTTCAGTCAACAAGCTTAAGAACTTTTTTCTGTAGGTATTAATATGGATTACATGTAATCTCCACCATATTATCCATATCTTTTTTAAATCGTCATGTACAGATTTTGTCTAACTTAAATCTTCCTTGAAGCTCCTAGAAATACTCTATTAAATATCATTGCATGTGAAGAAAAATGGAATCTTCAAGTTTCAAATATGCTTTTCAAAAGCATTTAAAATTTTCAGGATGAAAATATTAAAATTAATTATTAAAATATGTCAGAGTTGAAGCTAGGCATGTTAGCATATGTCTATAATCCTGGCAACTCAGAAAGCTGAGACAAGCGGATTGTGAGTTCAAGGCCAGAGGCAGCCTGTGTAATTTAGTGAAATCCTGACTCAAAATAAACATTAAAAAGGGTTAGGATGTAACTTAGTGGTAGATTGCTTTGCCTAATGTAAGGCCCTGGATTTAATCTGCAGTACAAAAAAAAAAAAGAAAAGAAAAGAAAAGAGAAAGTCAGAGTTGAAGTATGAATTAAAATTTTAAGTTACAGACTAAGAGTTTTCTGAGTTCTCTGCCCTTACTCAGGGACACTGAACTATCATTCTGTAATGTCAGAATAATGTGAATGCCAACTTCCTTAGTAAACAGGTGAAGAACTGGCAACCACAGCTCAGGTATATGACTGATCTTCAGGGGATACCATATGGAAATATCTCGAGGAAAAAAAAAACATGCACAAGTTTTGTTTGATATTTGTTACCAAATAATTGTGACTTTTGCTTGGGGATGGGCATGACTTTCTTTTTATTTTATTGCATTATGTCATATCTGGTTGATTTTGGTACTGCCAAGCTGCTAAAGTCATTTTTTAGATATACTTAAGCATAATTTTGTACATGCTATCAGCTGGTTATGAGCTACTTGGAGACAGAAACTGTGTTTGTTAGTAATTGTTGTTCCAAAGTGCGGTGGGTTGGAATCTAGGGATGATACCAGTATGGTCTGCCCTTCACAGCTTTTTAGTGGCAGGAATAGAGCTACACTGATGCATCTCCAGCTATTGGCTCTGGCTTTCATTTGCCAAAGGCATTCATTTGCAAGCAGGCTGAGGTTGTAAAGGATTTTCTTTGTTGGTGGAATGGAGAAAAGGAACTTGTTCCATTTTACTGATTTTTAAGTAGAATATGTCAAACTTATAAAAATTTGTTTTACATATCTTTTAAAAAAAAACTACAATACTCCATATTGAAATTTCTATAGCCAAGAAAAGATCCAGAAAGCAAGGGCTGGGGATGTGGCTCATTGGTAGAACACGTGGCTGACACATACAAGGTCCTGGGTTCAATCCGCAGAGCTGGGAGAAAGAATCCAGAAAACAGAGATTAGGTCTTTATGGAACAAGTATTTTGAAATCTGTGTTGTGGGTTTAGATAACTGTAATGTTTATTGGCATTCTTTGTCTGTAATAAAGGGGAGTCACAGAAAACCTCATATGTCCATTGATTTGGTTTGCTACCACTGTGACTGCAGGTTAGGTCACATCTTGACATGTCTTGGGAGGCAGTGAAGTTTGGTGGCTAAGAGGTCTGTCCCACCACTTAAGAACTGTGTGACTTTGTTTCCCTGTCCTCAGTTTCTACCTCTGCAAAATAAAGATTATAATAATGTCAAATGTGGTAGTTATAATGGTGCTTTTTAGGTTAGAGTAAATGAAACACAAGAAATGGCAAAGAGAATATGAGAAAGGACAGAAAGCAGAGGTACCATAAGCAGCACAGGGATCCAATACAGAGACAGGAAAGGCATGATTCCTCTTAAATCCCACCCTAGAGGCCCTCTCTCTTCTTTCTCTCTCTCCACCGTCTCTTCTGAGACTCAGACACACTGCTGAAATCTTTCCACTTTCTTTTCCATAGAGACAAAGACTGGCAATGAGAGCAGATATAGCCCACAGCTAGAACAGCACTTGGTAGCAGGCTTGGCACTTGGCGCTTTCTGTAGAGAGGGCGTTTGACTGTCCACAGCTGCACATGAAAGTTTGGGAGAAAGAGACACTAATTACCAAGTGGAGCTTATGTGATTTACCCTTGTCTTGTGCAACGTGGGCTCAAAGCAAAAGCTTGAGGTAAACCTCACCATCTAGAGATTTGCTTAGCTATTGGAAGCTATTTTGGTTTATTGTTAATTTACCTTAATGAATTGTCCTTAAGCCTTCTTTGTCTATACTGTAAATGTATTATTTAGAAAAAAATACAGCTTCCACCTGCTCCTGTTTACCTAAGGGAAAGTCTTGCTTTTGCAGAAGGTTATACTAAACTAGCTTTTGGTTATTTTTAAAGCATCCTCCTCCTTAGGCAAAAGAAAAACCACATGGCAATGGTAAATTTTTGAATTCCAAAGGATCTGAGTACATTCAAAAGACTTAAAGGGTTTTATCTTCTGAAAACAAAGTGTGGATTGGCTAGATTTGGGAGAAAAGGGGGAGACAGGAGGCTGGGAAGAAGAAAGGAAAGAGAGATCAATGTGTGTAGAATGTGGGGCTCCTAAGGACCGCCACTGAACAATAAAGGGATATGTCTAATGTAGTAAAAATTGGTGTAGTTAAAATTAGATTCAGAATTCTTGGCAGTAGTTTAAGAAAACGGTCAAAGCTGGAGAAGTGATGCAGAACAGGGACAAAGCTTGACATGAAAAGGAAAATAGGGTAAGGTCAGAAAGAGAAAGATAAAAAATGACCCAAAGAATGAGTTAAAAGGCAAAAACCAAGAGATGGTGGGACTTAAGAGAAGGTAGTCAAGCCATTAATAATGGCACCATTTCTGTATCCCTCGCCAGATGTTTCTGATTACAAGGAACTTGTATTACAATCACAAAATTTGGAATATCAATTTCTTCAAGAAGCATATTCATGTTGTTCAATTAATGGGACCAGTGATTCTAGGATCCAGTGTGTGGCTCAGCTCTATAAATATGTACTGCTCTCTTGCAGAACAAAATTCTTCAATCTTTTCTTCTTTAGCCAAATACATACAGACACTGTAAAAATCGAGAGAAAATTTTGAGGCAGATGTCCAGCATTATTGCTAAGACTTAATAAGTCCTGCAAATGATTCCACTTCCTTCCTTGTTGCACACAAGGATAACTCCCCTGTGCATATAATTACAGTCAAAATCTGGATTGCCAGGCTGGAGTATGGAGTACATTTCTCTCCTAATACAGGAGCTCCATTGCTCTGACGTGTCATGATACAGTGATATAAAACTGCAATTACAAAGAAATAAACAGAAAGTTGATAAATGAGGTTTTGGACTAAAGCATTTAGAAATCCACAGAAATCAATTATGGTAAATATTTCCAGAAAGCCCACCTGACATTCCTTTGAGAGTTTTTACTACAGTGATTTATTTGCAGGGAGAGAAGCCAAGGAAACACTTTTTCCACCTGGAAATATACCAACTCTGCAGTAATGAATATTCACAAAGGTAATAATGACCCCTCTTTTTTACATATGTTTAGAGATTTATTTCCTAGTAAATGTGTCATGTTGCACTCTTTATGCTTTGGATTGAAGCCTCAAAATGTTTTATACATCAGATTCCTGGGTCCCCTGTGATTTTTATGTGGGTCACATTTTTCCTTCTGTATTGGACAATGGTCAATATTTGCCAGAATTATGAAAGTAATCTAGATTTAACAAGAGTGATTCATTTGGCTGCACCTTGTTGCACAGACTTATGTGTGGTACATGTGTGGACTGACACGCACATTACTGAGGTGACACCCAGTATCTAAGCATTTACAAACTTGGTTATAATAGAAATTCCTAGGGTTTTAGTAAAACTACTAAAATAAACACTATTCAGTATAGATACTTCGATCTCTGCTTGACCAAATTTTGAAATAACAGTGATAACATTTGTTTGCAAAGAGCCTTAAATCCTTCACAATTAACTTTATATTGTGTCAACCTTAGTTGAAATACGAATGCTTTTTATTAACCCAGCATAAGCCACATGCACTTTTTTGTTAATGAAATCAAACCACCAACTCATAGTTAGCTTTTTGTCAAATAAAGCTTCTAAATTTTGCAGGGTTGCTATTATCTTATTGTTTCCCACCCTGCATTTGCTTATCGGGCTTGTTGGACTCAAGTATACAACCCTACCTTTATCTTTGGTTACTTTCATCTTGTTTTCAGCTTCTAGCTCCAGCCCATTAAAATCTTTTTGAATTCAGATTCTGTCACCCAACATATTCATTATCTTTTAAATCTAGGCAAGTTGAAGGAGGTGTGTTTAATTTGTAGCCCAGCCAGCGTTGCACAGCTGTTCTTTGAAAAATAGAGCATGATTAAACACCATGTGGAGGAGAGGTAATTACTTTCTTTGTCCCTGGAGAAGATGGTTTCAAAGTCTTACAAAACTAAGACATTGAAGAAGCTCAAGGAATTAATCTTCCAAATATTTATTTTCATTCCATATTCATTTTAAACTTTGTTCCATACAGAAACTAAGCTGCGGTTTACTTTGTCCTGCATAGACATGCTCAAGGTCAGCATAGAAATTAAATTTCCCCCATCTTGAATTTATAGCTTGTTTCTTCCAAATCTCATCTCAATCACATTTTGCAAGTGTTCCAAGATTAGTTGGAATCATTAACTTTAGAAAACCCCAGTTATAATGGGAAAAGTACAATGCTTTAAAATGTTTCAGTTGAAAACATTTTGGTATACAGATTAACCTTCTCCAAATTTGAATTAAAAAGTTTTGCTTGATTTACTCTATAACAGTGAGCACACTTAACCTAGATTTACTGTTTTTTTTTAAAATAAGGATTTATATTATAGTGTAAACCACTTCTAGATTAGATCATTCCTTTGGTATATTGATTCATATTTTACTGTATCTAGTTTATAATTTTCAATTCATTTTGTAACAAATTCTTAAACTTTATAAACTATACCACAGAAGAATACCTGCAGCTGTGCCGTGTAGTCCCTTCAAGTCTTAGAAGCTGAGCAGGTCAGGCTTGATTAGTACTTGGATGGGAGACTGCCTGGGAACAATAGATACTGTAGGATTGGGAGAAGGACCTGGAAACCCACTCCTCATCAAAAAAATTCATCCATGGAAAATCCTATGAATAGCAGAGAAGCACTAACAATACTGTTTTGCCTATTGTACATAGGGTTGCTATGAGTCAGATACTGACTGGATGGTACCTAACCACAACAATAGCAACCACAGAAGAAAAGGCAAGTAATAAGAAGATATATTAACCTGAAAAAAATACCCTATGAATATATTTACTGCTTACTGGATTCTCTATAAAGGCCTGACATACTCAGGGTAAATCTAACATAAAACAATACTTACATAAAATGTATTTGAATATATTTAGTAATAAATCAGATGTGGTGGCCCATGCCTGTAATCCCAGAGAGTTGGAAGTCTTAGGTAGAGGGATCAAGTGTTTGAGGCCAGAAGCAGCCAGTGCAATTTATCAAGACACTGTCACAAAAAAATTTTAAAAATAGAAAATATAAAAAGGGGATGGTGGGTAACTCAGTGGTAGAACACTCGCATAATATGTCTGAAGCACTGGGTCCTATTCCTAGTCTGAAACAATAAGAAATTAGGAATAGATGAACTTGTAATACTAAAGTCACATTGTTTGGTGAAAATAGTAATATAAAAACTGTGTTACCAAACCTGACTTTTAGTTCTGATGCCCCTTTGGCCAAGAAAGCTGCCTATAAACTCAACATCCAATTTCTAATTACTGCCCAACCTGGATTACGCTTCATTTGTGTTGTTTTTTTCAGTAGTTGTTAGTGGCTTTCACAGATCCTCATGAGTGTAGAGTCCTCCATAACTTTAAGGGAAGCTTCTGAAGCTTCAGAGGAGCTTGACTTGAGCATGGGGATAGGAAAGGGCATGTTACTCTCTTCCACACATAAGTCTCTAGTTGTTTTTTGTGATTTTATTCTCTGATTCACGATTTGCAAATTTGCTCTATCTACAGTGAACTGTGCAAATTTAGCTTCAAGAGCTGACCAATCTAACTATCAAATATTGCTGTTGTTGTTAGGTGCCGTCGAGTCGGTATCCGACTCATAGTGACCCCCTGTACAACAGGGGAAGCACTATTATCAGTGCTTCTCTGCTGTTCATAGGGTTTTCAATGGCAGATTGATTATTGGGAGGGGGTTGCCAGGTTCTTCTCCCAAGCCTACAGCTTCTGGTGTTCCCAAGGTGGTCTCCCATCCAGGTACTAACCAGGCCCGACCCTGCTTAGCTTCCAAGATCTGATGGGATCACATTCCACAGGGCTACAGCTGCAGGCAACTATCAAATATATCTCCCTAGTATTATAATTTATAAAATCAATAAAAATCACATTAATTTAAGATCCTTATATACATAGTTTAATTTATCTTTGAACATTGGGACACTATAGCAAATTATAGCATAGCAGCTACCTGGTAATAAAACTTTGAGGTTTCTTTTTCAAAGTTCATCCTTTTATTCATTTTGTATGCTGTTCAACAAAACCAAATGCTCTGCTAAATACGGTAGGTGCTTGGTAACATTTATCTGACAGGTCATAATAACATTTTTACAGTGGCAAAATCATGATTACTTTAAGAAAATACTGTGTTAATGACCTTGGGTCAAGTCAGCTCTATTCTTCTACTCTGTTGTTAGGTGCCATCAAGTCATATCTGACTCATAGCGACCCTACGTACAATATAACAAACACTAGCCAACACTGTGATGCATATGAATCTTTTTATGTTTGAGCCCAGGCATTTCTCATTTTGAGTAATGCCACATCAGCAAAAAGAGGTCCCAGGGGCTTTACTCCATTCCTGTCATTAAGGTCGATTATACTTTGAGGAAGCAACTCTTCTCTTTTCATTTCTTGAATGCCTTCCAGCCTGGGAAGCTCATTTTCTGGCACTGTATTTGACAGTGTTTCTCTGCTATTTATAGGGTTTTCAATGGTTAACTGTTTCAGGAATGGGCTGCCGGGTCCTTCTCCCTAGTCTGCCTTAGTATGGAAGCTGAGCTGAAATCTGTCCACCATAGGTGGTTCTGCTGATATCTGAAATACCAGTGGTATAGCTTTCACCATCACAACCACACACAAGCCTCCACAGCACCATGAGCTGACAGACATGTGGAGGATTCTTCTACTAATATGCTAGATTCTTTTGGCTATATGTTCTGAATTTCTGAAGTAAGTGATTTCTGAGTCATTTATTGAATATTTGCCACACATTTTCTTGTTCGGTATATATATTTGACATATAATTTCTTGTTCTTGTTAGGTGCCATCAAGTCGGGGTCGACTCATAGTAACCCTTATAGGATTTTCAGTGGCTGATTGCTTAGGGATTGCTTAGGGAGTGGATTGCCATGTCCTTCTCCCATTTTTTGTGGTGCTGGGAATTAAATCCAGAACCTCAGAGAGTGTGGAACAGCAATCTGCCAATGGAGCTAAACTCCAGCCATGAGATATAACTACTTGTTACAAAATATATATCTAGAGCTGGGTGTGGTGGCACATGCATGTAATCCCAGCCACTCGGAAGGCGGAGGCAGGAGGATCACAAGTTCGAGACCAGAGGCAGTCTGTGTAATTTAGCAAGACCCTGCCTCAAAAAATAAAAAATGGGTTGAGGGTTCAGCTCAGTGGTACAGCACTTGCAAAACATGCAAGCAAGAGGCCCTGGGTTCAACCCCCAGTGCTGCAAAACAAACAAATGTGTGTGTGTGTGTGTGTGTGTGTGTGTGTGTGTGTGTGTGTGTATATGTGTGTGTGTGTGTATGTGTGTGTATGTATGTCTAAAATAAATTATGAACTGCTTACATTTATAGTGGAGACATATTATATCCTGTTATGTCTTGAAATGTGTCTTCTATTCTATAACCGGAGACCTTCAATCCTTAATCTCAGATACTTCTTCTTATATTCATTTTTTCTTCTTTCTTTCTTTCTTTCTTTCTTTCTTTTCTTTCTTTTTTTTTGTGAAATTGGGGGCATACTTTTCAAGTGATCTACCACTAAGCTGTACTCTCATGCCATTTTCATTTTTTATCTTGAGACAGGGAAGGTCTGGCTAAATTATGCAGGCTGCCTCTGGTCTTGAACTTGTGATCTTCCTCTCCCCACCTCCTTAGTTGCTGGGATTACAACTACCAGTGTATGTCACCACACTCAGCTTTATTGTATTTTTGTAGCACCTGCTATTTGTTAGACACTGTTGTAGGTGCTAAGAAAGCAACACTGAACCACACTGATAAGCTGCTTTCCTGAAAAAAAAACTCATTTTAGTGTAAACACATAAATAGTAAGACACTTCCAGTTTATGATAAATTTTATGAGAGATAAAAACATAGTGCCAGTGACTTTGAAAACACAAAATAAGGAGAGAGCCCACATTTGACGGTGAGGTTAGGAGCAATTTCTTTAAATATGTTGATTTTTAAATGTAATCTTGAAAGGGAAAGAAAAAGAACTACACTTTTCAGGAGCTGAAGCACATTTATGTCATGGAAAAACAGAAAAGCAAAGACGCTGAGCAAGGAGAATGTTTGGGAAATTCCAGGAATCATTCGAAGGCTGGGGAATCTGTAAATGTTGATATTAGTAGGGAGGAAAGATTAAAACTCTCTGAACTAATAAGTAAGTTCTTCAGTGATGCTGAAGGCAAGATCAACATAAAAAATTATCTCTGTTTCAGTAAGTCAACAAAAATAAATTAGAAAAACAGGATAAAAAATAGATTCACTTCCAATAGCAGCAAAAACTTTGTATCTTAGAAAAAGTCTAATATGCATATTAAAAATCAATAGCATAATAATGAAGGACCTCAAAGAATGGCTGAATAAATGGAACCATATGTCTACATTAATGCATAGGTGAATATCAATATTACTATAAATGTTAATTATCCCCCTTCCCCAAATCTACGCAATAAAATACAATTTGCCTTTAGTGGTCTATAATATACTTTCTCAGAAGTAGTAGGTTGGACCATCTAGAAAATGTACCATGATTTTATACTTTACTTATTTCAAACGTGCTTCAGGGTATAACCCAGTCCCAACTGAGGTTTCCCATTGCAAAATTAGATCAAATTCTGAATGCAGCTAAAATTCAACTTTGAGTGTACAAATGTGTAAATTTTATATGCCTTAGTCACTTTGGTCTCACCTCATAAAATATATCAGGCAGGAGAAAACAAAGTATTATAAATATGCCAAGAAGATTTATGTACACTGAGCTTAAAATGCCTAGCAGATGTATTCAAAACTGAACAGAAGTTCTAGCAGTGACAAACTTCCCATGTTGGCCTCCAATTTGTACCTACCGCTGACAACTTCTGTTCACATTTGATCAGCAACATCTGTTACATGAGCTAATAGGTAAAAGACACAGACACTCAGGTGGGGTAGAAAAAATACAAGATCAACAGATGGGAAACCTCGATTTTGGTTCTGTCTACTTTAACTAGTGTGAGGTTTGGACAATTCATTCAGCATTGAGTTTCTTCATTCACCAGATTAGAGTTTCTAGGACCCAGAGTCTGACTGGCCAGAGCTGAGGTCTACAGCAGAAAGGGAATTGGCTTGTGGTTTGGGGTCTCTTTGAAATGAATGGGCTGGGATTTAGCTCAGTTGGTAGAGCACCATTCTTCAGTCTATGAGGTCCCAAGTTCTATCCCCAGCACCGCAAAAATGGGAGAAGGATGTGGCAATCCACTCACAAGGCAATCCTGAAACAATCAGCCATTGAAAACCCTGGAGGGTCACTAAGAGTTGGACATGACTCAGTGGTACCTAATCTAAACCTTTGAAATGAACAGAAGTGAAGGAGCCAGGGAGGAGAAAGTCTTCACCAAGATCAGGGAAGTTGGGCTCAAGAATGGAGAGATGTTTTAACAATGTCTGTGACCGTTCCACTTTCCTTTGTACAAAGCAAACCCACAATGAACATTTGCTGATTTGAAAAATATTACCTTATCATTCACTTCTATTTAGTTGACACCATCTAGCCTATGGAGATGAATCAGTGAAGTTACTGAGCACCCTGCTGTGGGACACAGGCAGGGTGAGTGGAAGAAATCCCTTGAGCACCAGCTACAACAATCACCCCCCGCCCTGTGTTGCTGGAGAGTGACAGCAGCAGTCAGAATACTTTGGCATGCAGCAATTAGAGATGGAGAAGCACAATTTCAATGAACACATTCTATTATTAGTGTGTTTCCACAGTAGAGCTGCTAAGAGAACAAAGGCAATCGCCTGTCTGCTTACCGCGAATTACTCAGGCAGCAGGACCTGTTTATACTCTGCACTAAGCCAGTGTTCATGCCACATGCGCTGCACAAAACTGCTGTCACCAAGGTGACAGCCACCCCCTCAGTGATGGCACAGAGAGATAAACAGTAGAATGAAAGGCACAAGGCATCTGAGAAAAGCACTTATCCACAGCCTTGACCATGACTCCTCAAATATCTCTAATCAAAATCACACTTAGCTTTCTGTGTAGCATAGTGGAGAAAAGACAAAAGACATGTAAGAATAAAGGAGGTGATTAAAGCTGGACTATGTGGCACAAATCTTTAATCCCTGAAGTTGGGAGACTGAGGCAGGAGGATCACAAGTTCAAGGCCAGAGGCAGTCTATATCTGTCAGACCCCATCTCAAAAAAAATAAAAAAATAAAAAAGGGGCTAGGGATGCGGCTCAGTGGCAGAGCACTTGCTCAAACCCCTAAGTACTGCAAAAAAAAAAAAAATAATAATTAAAATATAATCATAGAGAAAAGAAATAAAAAAAGAAAATTAACATTTTTTAGTACTCACCATATTTAAGCCTGCAGCTGTACCACCCTGGCATCTGATCTCATCAGATCTCAGAAGCTAAGTAAGGTCAGGCTTGGTTAGTACTTGGATGGGAGACCCCCTGGGAGTACCAGGTGCTGTAGGCTTGGGAGAAGGACCTGGCAGCCCATTTCCAAAAAACAACCAGCCATTGAAAACTCTATGAATAGCAGAGAAGCACTGACAATAGTGCCTGGCATGGCACAATGTTGGGGAGTGTTTCATCTGTTGTATAAATGGTCACTGTGAGTTGGACCCAAGTCGATGGCACCTAACAACAACAACAACAATAATAATCATATTTAAGGTTTCAAAATTGATTATTCTATTTTTTCTCATAGAGAAATAAACTAATGTTCAGAGAGGTGAAACAGTTTGCTGAGGGTTACATAAAAAATATAAACCTGTTGTTTCACATAGACCCGGATAAACATTCTGCTAAACAATTCAGCTACTAAGTGTAGAAGAGAACTGAGGAAGAGGAAGAAAAAGAAGTCCTGAATAACAAAGTGCTGCTTCATTTCTCTTTAATACTAACACTATCTCATAGGCATAATCAAGCTCCAATTCCCTCAATTTGTGGGAATTACTACATATTATCAAATGTGAAACCCCTCTCTTCATTATTAATAGAGCACTTGGGATAAAAATTAAAATTGGAAGTGGATTCTTTGCATAGAATGGAGAGGAAAAATTTGAGAACATAATTCTTAAAGATATATCTAGAGCAGGGCGCGGTGGCACACACTTATAATCCCAGCAACTCGGGAGGTGGAGGCAGGAGGATCGCAAGTTCAAGACCAGAGGCAGTCTGCGTAACTTAGTGAGACCCTGTCTCAAAAAAAGTAAAAAAAAAAAAAAAAAAAAAAATGGACTGAGGGTGCAGCTCAGTGGTCCAGCACTTGCAAAGCTTGCAAGTGCGAGGCCCTGGGTTCAACCCCCAGCACCTCAAAAAAAAGAAAAAAAAAGATATATCTAGAAAATTCATTTACAATGGAACATTTTTTCTCTCAGATAAAGTCATGTGGATGAAATATTGTGCATAGTGATCAATACAAAAATGGTTGTTGTGTGACATGATCTCTCCAGATACACTATATGACTTTATTTAAATTTCCTTTGATTAAAATTCCAATTTTTCATTTTATTTGGGTCTCTATTAACATCTACAAAATTTTGACACCAAAAAAATAAAAGGCTACTTATTAATTCAATGAGTCTCTGAGCCACATTTTTGCCTGTAACAGTCTCAGGCAGGGCTCCAGTCACAACTTACGCCTGTCATTTTCTGTAATTAAAAGTACACAGTCATATTTATGCATTCTGCCTCCTAGCAGCTGCAGTTAGATTAACTGTGAACAAAGAAAACATTTTGACATAGTTAATTATATGGCAGTTCTCCTTTGCTAGCAAATACCAGCTACCTCCTCAAATGAACAAAAGCAATTTTTGTTATTTTCTACTATATTAATAATATAAATAGCCATTAAGAACTTCAGTTTGTACCTACTAGGAGTTTTAATCCTCAGACTGCAATCCAATAAACATTAAAACTGTCTGATAACTTAATGAAGGCATGAATACCAGATTATGAAGTTCTGAGCATAATGATTTATTTGGGGGGCAGAACTTCAAACACTTTTTACAACTTCAGAGGAGAAGAGAAATGGAATTAGGATTTAGGGTCACCTTTGCAAGGGATAGGAGGTAACGAATCCACCCTTGCATCCCTCGTTTTGTATGTAGGGCATTGCTGCTCTCACGGAGGGTCTCACCAGGCCTCATAGTTACAAAGTGGGAGGTTCATGGACAAGGAAGATTTGCAACTGAGACATTTGACATGAGGATGAGATGAACATGGAAATTAGCGGGGTGGGGAGACTATAGTACAGTTTTCTTAGGTGAAACTGAACCAACCTGTGACCAATGATGGGAAAGATCATTTGTACTCAATCTTCAGTGTTTTATTGAATGGAGTTTGGATAAAGCAGCAATAGCTATGGAACAGACCCTTCACCCAACCTAGAAAGTACTCATCTCGATGACAGCACTACAAAGGAGCAGCAGGCAAAGTCACCATCATGAGTCACAGTCACCTTAATTTCTAAATCCATTTTAAGATGTGCACTTCTCTTTCCTTTCTCCTCCTCTCTCTTCATCCTCCCTCTTCTGCATTCCTTTACTACTCAGAATTTTTTAAATAATAGAATTGAGAAGATCAGTGTAGACTAAAGAGAATGCAGAATGGTGGGATGGCCACACTTATCCCTAATGCACAGAGGATTATGGTCTTTAGAGACTCTTTTATAAAATTCAGTTAGAATATACAACAAGATACTGAAATTTAATTAGTGATTGTGAGAATCGAATCAGCTTTGGACTCAAACCCATTTCCTTGGTTACTTCATATGTCTGAGACTTGTTTTTCCCACTTCCCTCACAGGGCTGCTGTGAGTATTCAATAAGACAATGTGTGTCAGGTGCTCAGTACAGCATCTAGCAAGCCCTATTTAAATGGTTTCTCTCATAATACTCTGTAAGCTATGAATGCACACCTTACAATGGAAGAAAACATTTCTTACTATCACTACAATCAGGTAGATGCTTAGTAACTCTCTTAGATGAGTGAAGCTACTTCAATATTTTCCTTTATGATGTGTATGAAGGATATGTGTGTTTGCATAGGTGGTAAGGGGACTGTCTGCCTTAATGGATATCAGAACCTGCAAGTAAATGGTAGTATTAAGGAGAATGTCTAGAAAATAAGCTATTTCATGTGAGAAAATACACATTGGTAATGATGCCAGAAATTAGATTGTGCTGAAAGCAAATAAGTTCTTCAACAAAAAATTCCTCACCAAGTAATAGATATTTAGTCCTAATACATATATTTTCTGTATGACTGATGGGAATTTATTGTACAGAGAAACTGTTAAGGTTCTGTGGATTCATAACTAGGATTAGTAAAAGCAACTAAACCTGTTACTGTAGGTCATTTTTCCCAGTCATGTGTATCAAGGCTAAATCACATTCCCTTATCTTTAGGGTAGCCTGAGCAATACAACTTCACAATGACAGAGGACCCATTTCCCCTGGACTTTTGCACTCCTGAAAAGACCACCTCCTGCATCTCCATTCTTGGTATTCACTTCACTCAAAATGTGAATTTCTATCACTACCAACCATGATCATTTCTTAACTTTTTCTTTAAAAATGGCACTCAGATAATTTGGAGAGAAATGATGTGCTTATGGCAGCTGGCTGAATGGAATGAGTGCTGTGACATACTCTACCTGTCACCAGGTCCATTACCAGGGCTACATGCTGATTCAGATCCCATCAGGATGTCCAACCGAATAAGAGCCAAGAGCAGAGATAACTGGATTCTCTCTCAAAGTACATCCACAAAGAGGGTGCCCCACTGGTTTCCTTTTACTTATGGAACAGAGACAGAGATGCTGGCTTTGCCTTCTTGAATACAAGCTCCTGCCTATCTTTGTAGTGTATAAGGCATCCATGGTGATTTGCAAATGGTATGCTTCCCCCCAGAGTTATTTGTTTAGGAATATTTCAATATGTATAGAGCTGGTGAAAGATGAGTGTTTACACGTGATAGAAATAATACATTTTTGGGGACAGAATTTTCAGAGTAAAGAAAGAAACAAAGTGTATTGTTAAAATTCTGCAGGTTACAAGTTATTAGAGGTTCAACTCAAACTAAGTTAAGAGTAAAAGAGATTTATTTTCTTCCATAGTGGAGAAATCTAAGGCATAGTTGGATCCAGGTACTAACATACCATCAAAAAACATATTTCTCTAAAATTTCCTTCTTTACTTTTCCCTCTTTCTTTCTTTCCTTTTTTTTTTTAATTTTATTTTTTAGTACTGGGGGGCTAAACCCCTAAACCCAGGGCTTCCTGCATGCTAGGCAAGTGCTGCACCACTGAGCTGTACCTTTAGTCCGCCTCCACCATCCCTCTATGACACAGTCTCTCTGAGTTGTGCAGGCTATCTCTCGAATTTGTGATCCTCCTGCCTTAGCTTCCCAAGTCCCCGGGATCAACAGGCATGTGCCATGGTGCCCGGCTCCTTTCCTTTCTTTCTATTGGCTTCATTATTTCTCTGTTTTTTTCCAAATGGTAGCAAAGTGGCCAAAACAGCTAAAATTTTTGTATCCTTTTATCTCCTGTTCTCCAAAAAGTGTTTTTTTTTAGTTTCCCTGTCCCTCATATTCTTTGAAACAGCATATGTGGTTTTCTTTGCTTGGTTCATATGCCCACTGCTGGACAAGCTTTTGTGTGCTAGAGAATCAGATATGCCAATTGCCTAGTTTGACATGAAGCCTTAGGAAGGAGGGAGAAGTCTTGTTTATAACCCCACCAGAATCACATGGACTAAAGAAAGAATACAAGGTCCAGGCTTCAAATATTGTCTGGAATACACATGCATTTTGTAAATTAAATATTGGATTTGAGGATTTTATGGACTCAAAAGTGGCTTAGAAAGCATCTTTTGCTTTTATTTCCAGGATGACTGTGAAGGCAAGCTGTTAGTCTGCACCCCGGGGACGGCAGTCCCCTTACATGAGAGGATTTTGTCAAGTTTTTGCATCCAGAAGCCTGTAAGTTCTCTGTTTCTCCAAGTCTCACACACAGTTGGTTGTATGCAAGGAACCTGATGTTGCCAGTAGCTTCTCAAGTTTCTATTTTGTATTTCAAGGCCAAGATAAAGAAGAAGAAAGAGAAGAGGAAAAAGAAATTAAACCAAGAACTCTTGCTCTAAAAGCTCATGTGTGCAGGGATCCAGCTCTGAAGTTGTCATAGCGCGCAAAGGAATGCCAAGGCTCGCAGCTTGCTGGGCCAAGTTCTGTTCTGAGCCACATGTCCGCAGCTCCCATTGCTATGAATGGGAGTTGTGTGTGTATGTGAACTGAGGACAGAAGCTGGCTGTGTATAAATAGCTCTGCAATGGTGAAAATCTCTTCTTGTGCGTCTGGTATAACAGAGGTAGTCTTTTGCAGTTAGCAACTGCTTCTCCCTCTAGTAAAGAATCCGAGCAGTTTCAAGAATTCTTGTATCAGAATATATAGTGGCATTATTATTATTATTATTATTATTAGTAGTAGTAGTAGTAGTAGTAGTAGTAGTAGTAGTAGTATTTTGTCTAAAAGATTTCAGTCAATGGGACAGGGAGCAGTATTTTACTGAAACTTCTGTCCTTTTCTAGTAGCAAACTCAAGTCGACTTTTAGTTGCTTTGCCAGCCTTCACCATTCCCTTGGTGGAGCTGTCAATCTGCTAATTGACTGAGTGACGTGCAGCTAGTTGGAGGTGGGGTGGGAAGTCAATATGCTAATTCCCTCGTTAACAAAGGTGTCTAAAGTAAGGAGCTTACATCCTAGCTGGCTGCTCACCCAGCAGAGCTGCATGACACAGTGAGTCTTCCATGAGCTTTGACCCTGTCAGGCTTACAGGACACAGGTAATGTCGCTGGCATCCTTAGTGGTGTGGCCAACAGCTCTGGTCTGGCATCCAGCACATGAGTGTCAGGCTAAGTCATGGTCTCATGTAGCCTGAGATGAGAGTTTCTTTCAGAGCATAGTTAAGGGTAGACTCTTGCTATCTGTTAGAAACAGATTTCAAGCTGGCCAGAGGGTGCAAACATTTAATCCCAGAATTTAGGAGGCTGAGCCAGTACTATTGTGAGTTCAGGGCCAGCCTGGGCTACATAGCAAGAGCTTGTCAAAAAAAAAAAAAAAAAAAAAAGAAAGAAAGAAAGAAAGAAAGAAGAGAAAGGGGAGGGGGGGAAGCAAGAGATTTCTCTATGGTTTTTATATGAAACATTTCAGGCTATAAAGTTACCTACAGGCAGATAATTTTCAAATCCTTATCTCCAGTCCATGTCCCAATTCTAGACTCCCAACTCATACCTCATATCTAACTGGCACTGAGATGTCCCTACCTGGCTATCCTATATACACCTTAAATTCTCCCCCAAATTGACTGCTATCTCACACCACCCCAACCCAAAAATCTACTGTGGTCTCTATCTTAGCTAATCACACTAGCTTTAGTAACACTGAGTTATTGAGAACTTAAGTCAGAAAACTAGTAGTAAGCCATGACTCCTCTCTTCCTTGTAACCCCATTTAATCAGTAATAAACTCAGCTCACTAGAACTACTAAATCTCTCTGTTTTGCCCTCTTATTTTAGTCTCCTGCTTCTGACATGGATTAGAGTTCAGATTCATTCTTTCTTTCTTCCTTCTTTCCTTCCTTCCTTCTTTCCTTCCCTCCTTTCCTCCTTCCTTCCTTCCTTCCTTCCTTCCTTCCTTCCTTCCTTCCTTCCCTTCTTGTCCTTGGGAGTTGAACCTAGGGCCTAATACATACTTTGCAAGCACTCTACCACTGAGCTGCACCTCCAGCCCATTTTTACTTTTTATTTCAAGGCAAGGTCTTGCTAAATTACACAGGCTGCCTCTGGCCTTAAACTCATGATCCTCCTGCTTCTGCCTCCCAAGTCATGATAGAGTGCAGATTTTATTGTCATTAACATCTAGATTTGAATCCTACTTTAGAGTTTTGTGGGTCATATATTTTGGGGGGATACATTTGTCTAAGCTTTAGTTTCCTACTGTTAGAAATGGAAATGACATTTACTTTGAGAGACTAAGTAATAGGGATTAAATGAGATAATATATGTGAAGCGTTATTACAGTTGCTAAAACATAATAATGGGAGAAGGACTCGAACTTTAGAAGGACTCTGGTCTCGAACTTGAGATCCTACTGCCTCTACCTCCCGAGCCACTGGGGTTACAGGTGTGTGCCACGGTGCCCTGCAATACCATGACTTAGAGCAACACAAATTTATTATCTTGCAGTTGTATAGGTTAGAGATCTGGTGTACCAAAATCAAGGTATCAGCAGGGCTGTGCTCCTTTCTGCAGCTCTGGGGAGGAGTCCAGCTTCTTACTCATTGAGGCTGTTGCAGAATTCAATTCCTAGAAATTATAAGACTGAGGTCCCCATTTCCTTGCCTGAGGTCAGCTGAGGCCTATTCTCAGATTCTAGAGGCTCTCTGTGTATGTGAGCTCATGATACTTTCCTTCACCCTGAAAGCCAGCAAGGGCAGGTCAGCTATCTGTGTGTACCACCCAGGTTCACTCTTCCACCTTCCTCTTCCAGTTCAAAAGACTCAAGTGAGTAGACTGAGCCCAACTGAAAAGGCCAGGATAATCCCCTGGATACTCTTTACACTACAAAGTTTTCATTCTTAATCACACCTGCAAAGTCTCTTCTGTCATGTAAGGTAACATATCTATAGGTTCCACAGTTAGGGTCAGAGTGTACATATCTTTGTGGTGGCTATTCTTCTTGGCAAACGAATAAATTTTAGGTGATTAACAAATTGAATGAAATAAATGCATTCAGACGACATTAAGTATTGTGTTTTTGTTTTAAATTAAACCTTTTTATGCCCAAGGATAAATGAGACAATTTGGTTTTTTTCTAGTACTAACGAGTTGACCCCAGGGCCTCATTCATGCTGGGTAAGTGCTCCGTCACTAAGCTGCACCCCTAGCTATTTATTAAATTTTGTCTTGAGACAGAATCTCATTAAGTTGCTTAGGTCACCTCTGGCCTCACAGTCTCAGTCCTCCTGCCTCAACCTCCCAAATTGCTGGGAATATGTGTGTGTGTGCCATGGCTTCCAGCAGATATTCTTATTTGATTTATTTGCTATACATTTTATTAGACCACTAGGTACAGCCAGGCACAGTGGTGCACACCTGTAATCCCAGGCAGAGGCAGGAGGATCGCAAGTTCAAGACCAGAGGCAGTCTGCATAATTTAGTGAGACCCTGTCTCAAAAAGTAAAAAAATGGGCTGAGGGTGCAGCTCAGTGGTCCAGCACTTGCAGAGCATGCAAGTGCGAGGCCCTGGGTTCAACCCCCAGTACCACACACACACACAGACTGCTGTGTTGTTGTTAGGTGCCGTTGAGTCGATATCCGACTCATAGGGACCCTCATAGGGTTTTCAATGGTTGATTGTTTCAGGAGACAGGTTCTTCTCCCATTTTTTCGGTGCTGGGAATTGAACTCAGGACCTCAGAGACTCCAGTCCAGCGCTCTACCAACTGAGCTAAATCCCAGCCCAAAAAGACTACTAGGTACATGTTTTCTAGATTTTTGCCCTTCAATAGGATCATACCAATGAATTATAATTAAATAATAGGCCAAATAAATCTTTCCATGATCTCTCATTAATCATAAATTAGCTTCTCTGTGTTCTCTGAAGCCCTAGGTTCGATCCCTAGCACCACAAAAATGGGAGAAGGACCCAGCAGCCCACTCCCAAAACAATAATCCATTGAAAAACCCTATGAATAGCAGAGAAGCCCTGACAATAGTGCTGGGCATGGCAGTGTTGGGAATGTTTCTTTCTGTTGTATATAGAATTGCTATGAGTTGGACCTGACTTGACAGCCCCTAAAAACAACAACAAAACTATCACAAGTCTCTTGCTCTGTTCTTTTTGTGACTACTTGTGGAAAAGTTTATCATTTGTATCATGTTAATATGAACTCATATATTCATTCTAAGGGATTTGAGTATCTGTATGTGCCAAGCTTTGTGAAAGGTTGTTGTTGTTGTGGTGGTGGTAAATAAAACATGGTCCCATCTTTATAGGGTTTGCAGAGTAAAAATTAGATACCTAACTAAAAAGTAATTATATCTCAGGGATGAACAAGAGAGTGCATAACTGAGATTCAAAGATAACAAAGGCATGCTATAATACTCTAGGATGGTCTCTTCCTTCAAGGAATTAATATCACTGCCTGGTCAGGAATGCAAATATGCGAGCAAATATTACTAACGTAGTAAAATTAAACCAATAGTAGACATATCTTCAAGGTATAGTGATGCACCAAAGAAGAAAATTACTATACTTGGAGTGAGTTTGGGATAGTTTAAAGGAAGAGAAGATTTTAAAATCATGTCTTGAGGAATATACAGGACTCTTCCAGGTAGTCATTAAGGGATGGAGAAAGTAGAGGTTCTAAGGAGATGGGGAAATCTTTGATGCCTCTCCCAGTATCAGAGTAGATGAGGTCAAGAAAGCCTTTGAGGATAGTGACCTCTTAGTTGATAGTTGGAAGATGAATAAGAACTTGCTGGCTTAAAGGAAGAGAGAAGGAGAAAGAAATGTTTAAGGCAGGCATGATGGCACACACCTGTAATCCCAGGACTCAGGAGGCTGAAGCAGGAGGATCTCAAGTTCAAGGCCAGCCTGGGCAATATAGTGAGTTCCAGGTCAATCTGGCCTACATAGTGCAATCCTGACAAGGAAAAGGAGGGATACAGGAAGTGGGGAGGGAGATTTTCCAGGCAAAGAATTAGAGGAAAGTGAGAATTAGTATCCAGCAACTTTGAGGAAGTGAGAAACATTCAGAATGACAACAGCATTAACAGGGAGAAATGGAGAAGAGATGATACTAAAGAGATAGTATAAAACCAGACCGTGAAAGGTCTTTAATCCCCTGAAGGAGTGTGGGTTTTCTCAGAAGACTTATGGAAAAACATTTATGCATTTCAATCAGGAAAGTGAGATGACAAATTTTCATCTTGCTTGATTCCATTATCCCTTAGCTAAGGGAGAAGGGTCTGGCAATCCACTCCCAAGGCAATCCGGAAACAGCCATTGAAAACCCTATGAGGGTCACTATGAGTTGGATACCGGCTCAATGGCACCTAGCAACAACAACAACAACTGAATTAGCTGCTGGTCCTCCTCCCCATGCCAGAACTGATTTATCCTTCTTACACCAAGGAATGCTGCTTTCATCTATTATCCTATTTCTCTTTTCATCCACATCAAATAGACTGCATTGGATACTTAGGAAGATTGGCTGGTGTTCTTCTAGTCTGCAAAATCACACCCGAGGGAAGTATTAAACTCCTTTGGTGTCAATTCAGACTGGACTGAGCAGAAGCTGTTCCCTGGAGCGCCTTCTGCCTAGTGAGATGTGGACAACTTTCCTTGACTCACCACTGGAAGAATGGGAAGAGGGAGAGGACTTCCACATAAAAAGGTGACCCAGGTGTGCTGCTATCAGACCCAACTTGGGGACACAATGGGAGAAATAAAATAAGATTTAAGGAAGCATTTTAAGACCTCAAGCAAAAAGGAGATTTGAAATAGTCACTGGAGGCAAAGTTCTATGTAATACAATTTGTTCCCATAGTGGTAAGTAATCTTATGCAAGTGAATTACTGCTAAGCGAAAAGAAAAACTTAACAGAGATTTAGGGTTGTTGCTCAAAACATGAAATTGAGCAGAAAAAGAGTTTGCTGTTTGTTAGAGAATATAGAGACACTAAAGTTTAAAAGTCAAGACAAAATAAAAGCAAAAATTTGGAAGCTGAAATTCAGGATATTAAAAGAAAGATGCTTGAGGTACCAGAGAAGGAAGACTGATCATGTTTGCCAATTTTTCTGATTCATATTTTCTTTTTGAACACTAATAGCTAGAAGAATTTGTAAAACTTTTAAGAGAAGCTAAGAGGGGAGAAGCAAGGGAGGGAATGAGAGAAGACACTGAGATTGAATATGATTTTTGAGGTGGGGAAAATGGCCTTTTCCATTTCCTTGTCCTTCTCATACCCACAAGTGTCTCCCTGATATTTATAAATATGAAAGGAAGAAGGAAGGGCCTCAAGAACCTCTTGACAGGCAATAGCTTCAAAAGATGTAGCTACACTGTGAATAATTGACACAGGCAGTTGGGTTGTGTATTGCATGACATGTGCATGCTAGAGTCAGGAAGATGATTCCTCCATGCAGAGCTCAAAACAGTATAGCTGTTTTCTGGTGCTTTAATGTACACATTCCAGTGTTTAATATGTGAGAAAGAAAGAGAGGAAAAAAGAAGACTCCATTGGCAAAGTGTGAATGATAAAAGTAGAGACCAGGGAGGAGAGAAGGAAAGATGGAATAGTAGAGAAACTATAGAAAGATAAGCTGAAAGGAGGTTGATGGATTTGCTAAGATGGAATTACTTAATTCCTTTGATTCCTGGAACAATTTAGCACTCAGTAGAAATCATACCCAATTTCAGTCTTGGAAAACAAGTGGGCAATGATGAAGTGGTTCTGAGGGCCATGAGCAGTGGAATTCTTCCAGAACAGGAACACTGCATTAAAGCATTCCAGGATTTATAGTGGAAGTATGGCACGGAGAGGTTGGTATGCTAGGCCATCTGGTGAGATGCAACTTGTCAATCTCCCAGATGGTTTGTGAAAAGAGAGAGACTTAATATTGAATTGAGATCCGCATATGAAGAGCCAGGAAATCATAAACTTAAAAAATCTTTTTTCTTTACAGTATTTTGAGAACTTTACAAAATGCATCTAATATGAATTTTATAGGATCTGAAAGATTACGTGTAAACTTTTTAACTTTCAATATGGAACCATTTCAATAATGTACATCACATTTGGTTTCGCTTCTTTTAACAGGCATCCTATTAATCTGAAGTTCTTGCTTTAGGAAGACAGTGGTATCCCTTTCATTGATTTATTTGCATCTATTCAAGTTTTATAAGACTTCGGGTATAGGGAGGTCTAGCAGAATTTGGCTATTTTGAATTATGCTTTTGATAAAGAGTGTTCTGAAGAGTCATTACCATGTTTGTAAAATACAGCATATTACTTGAAGATGATTTGCTCTGTGAATTTAAATTTCTGGGTAAATGCCTTTTAGAGCCATTTGGATGATGCTTACTTTGATTCTGAAAATGATGTGATCAGGAAGCATTATATTCACAATATGACATATTTCTCATGTTCCCATAATTCTGTGATTTCAGTATTAATGATGTTGAAAAACAAGAATTTTGAAATGGTACATGTTTCTTCTTATTATTTCAGTTTTTTCCAGAGACTGATTTTTGTTTACTTTAGTTAGAATCCAATAATGAATATATAGACTCACATTAAAAATCTCCTTCAATTTAGGATGTGTTCATATGAACAAAAAGTCTTATTTTTCAAAATTTTAGTTTGTAATTCATGTTAGATGGCTGCCTATTTACAGCAAATAATTTTGAGATGAACAGGACTTTTAGTAATATATAAGATTTGAACCACTATAGAATTAAATATGGGACAAAGTATTAAATATAAATAAAAATTTAACTTTGTATCTATTTTCACATTCAGTTAAGATGTCGAATTTTTCAAACGGCCATTAAAATGTGTTTAGTACAGGATGTTGTTAGATTATCTTTGTTTTGTTTTGTTTTGTGTTTTTTCCCTTATCTTTCTGTATGCATTCAGGCATTTGATTTTTCCACTGCCTGGTAAATGAGAGGAAAATAAAGTTAGACACATGATTTTGACTATTGTTAATATGGTAGAGTGGTGGAAAAGTGAAGACCCTAGTTTATGTCTGCATAGAATTCAGATGTGCCTGAATAATGGTATCCGGATAGTAATCATACAAACTGATAGACTCACAGCTTAAAAGCTCCAAGAGGAAAGTCAAAACATAAAACACAAGCTTGACCCAGAAAAAAAGTTAGTTTTTTAAGAAAAGGGTAAATTTTGAGTGCACCAGAAAAGGTGCTAGAGTTGTTAGAGGTAGTATCTGGTAGAGCAGGCAAGTTATCTCATGGGAAAATGAAAGGCTTGGAAAGGCAGAGACAGTACCCAGAAGTAGGATTCCAAAGCAAATGCCCCACAGGACACTGTGCAACACCTAAAGGGCTCTTTATAGAAAAAAGGCCAGTGCCTCAGGTGTACTAATGGGACCAGGTGCTTTGCAATTGCAGTTATTATCATAAACACATACCCACATATAAGCTTGAGGAAACAATGAATGATTAACACAAAATTTGGCATACAATTTGTACTTGATAAATAGTCATAGAAAGAATGAATGAATTATGGTTGACCATAACATATGAAAGGTGACTTGTGATCACAGATATAGTGCTAACAACAGAATGGCTAACAGTATTCCATGACCTAAATAAGATGAACACTCATTTTTAATGGGAATGACCTGGTCAGTAGATCAGAGATGGAGCTGACAGGAAAATATTTGTCACTAGATAGAAATGTTTTATAACTTTTATATATTAATGAATTCCAGTTATATAATTAAGCTGTGGGTACAAGTGACCTCAAAGTTAATGTGAGTATGGCAAACCTTACTTGTTAAAAAGAAAATAAATATGGTATAGTATTAATTATAGCTTTTCATGACACATACTACCCACATGCACAGGTATCCATGAACACGAAGAAAGCACCTCTCTACAAGGTAAATGAAGCAGGCAATGCAATCATTTTTAATGTTACCATGTATTTAAATTGTGCTTTACAGTTTACGAGGTGTTTTCACAGATTATCTCATTTAGACCTCACAGTAATCCAGTGGAGTAGAAGTGATTATGATTTTCATTTTCACAGAGAGGTGAGGTGACTGAATGGCTGCAGGTGAGTGATCTTTCCTTTATGCTGCCTTCCTGACCTGGCAACTCTACCATCTTTCATCAAGTCTTTGTTTTCTCTTCCCTGAGGCATATACTACATTTTATTAAATATCTATTAAAATCTCAGAAGACATGCTCATTCAACAATTCTTCCCAGCCATCACATTCCTTCAAAGTGATAGATATCTACAAAGGCAGTGCACCTTTAATAATAGTACAGAGCATTTTGTCATAAGCAGCCTGTTCCTTCAAAAATTATCATGAAGCAGATTGAGAGCTAAATATGAAACACTGAGTTCTCCACTTAAAGCAGAGACCTCATTTCATTCAGATCAACTTTAGACAGATAAGTAAGAAGAAATGGCTGAAAAATTACCCTTTTGTTTTTTCCCCAGTCATGGTAGGACACCTCCCAGCTCCAGGTTGAGACAATGCATGGAGGGGATGGTATGCCATAGCATGCTTGGCTAATGACTTTCCTGGCAGGACATATTTTAACGAGGCAATACTCATGTTCCAGGGCCTTCCTTCTGTAACAGCATCGCACTTTATAACTTTCATATATGGAGTATAGTATGTCATAGAAAAAGTGAAAAATAAAAAAGGAAAAATAACTTATCCTTGGGCAAATGCCAGTAGCTTCTTAAAATTGCATCACTGGTTAATCTTCTTCCACATTCTTTTACCAATACTCGAATAAATTCAATAAAAAAAAAAGAAAAACAAACAAAACTCTTACCTTCAGGTATGCTTTTTCTCTGCAAAACCAATTTCACAGAACTGTCAGACAGGTAATAATGGGCCTCCTGGGGGTGTAATTTTTATGCAATTTGACATGCAAGTCCTGAGTAATTAATTATGTCTTCTATTTACACTTTGTCAGATAAGAGTATTAAACAGAAGAGCTGAGAGGAACACAGAACACTTGCATTAATCATTTAATTTGCAAATCTAATGCAATCAAAAGGAAGACATTAGTGTTAAAATTGTTGTTGTCCTGGTGATATCTGTCTTAAAGGGAAAGGACTATTTGAGGTGTAAATGTCGCACAAAGCTGGCAACACACAAAATCTCATCAAGGCTTCTAAGGCTGGCATGTAGTTCTCCTTGGAGATTCCTATCATGGGCTGTAAAGGCTCTGGATGTATAAAAATTGAAAGCATGCATTCTCAACGTAAGCACATTATATTACATTCAGCTCTGTGTAATTGTCTAATGAAGTGTAGAAGCATCATATATGTTAAGCTGAGGAAGGTGATAAATGAAGGTATAAACCTGATATTTGTGAATATATGGGAACTTAACAGTCAGCAGGCTTTGGTCTGGGAACACAGGACTGACAAATTGATTGACAGAAAAGGGAAACTGCAAGGAAGATTTTGGATCAGCAAGAACCAACTTTTTCCAAGAGTAGCCCCTGCCCCATTCCTGTCCAAATGATTGTTCCAACCAAGGGTGTAGAAATTGATTGGGTTACCTGTGTTTCAAGAGGTTTCTGTAGTAAGAGGGAGAGTGAGAAGTGGTAAGCTAGTGAATGGGGAAATAAATGTTGTGCTACAATTTTCACACAAAGCAGTATGGTACAGTGTTTATAGGTGCTGTGATCAAACAGAGCAGGGGTTCATTCAAATGCCTTCAGAACCTCTCAGAAACCAAGTTTCCCTATTAGTGAAATAGTGACAAAGATGCACAAAACCATACAAGAAGGGGATGAAGCAGTTTATGTAATGGCCCTGGGAAAGTCTCTGATAAACAGCAGTCACTCAATAAATGGTAGTGATCATCAGTATCATTGCCATCATTATCAGCACAGCAGTGAGGTTTCTAGGAGTTTGACATCTAATTTCTGCTGAAGTTACTCTGATATATCAGTTGATTCCTTTTGGATTATATGAATTTATCACTGCTGGTACAACCTTTAATACTTTGTAGGTAGTATGATTATGTATATAGTTGGCCTTTGATATCCAAGCAGGATTGATTGAGACCCCTGGGGATATGAAAATCCATGAATGCTCAAATCCCTTATATTAAATTTTGTAGTATCTGCATGTAACCTTGGCACATTCTCTTATATACTTTAAATCAGCCCTACCTTACTTATAATACCTAGCACAATGAAAATGCTATGTAAATATTTGTCATACTGAATAGTTTAGAGAATCATGACAGGTAAAAACAAAAAGTCTGTACATATTCAGTACAGACATAATTTTTTCTGAATATTTTCATCTGTGGTTGGAAGAATCTACAGATGTGGAATCCAGAGAGCTGGAGAGCCAACTATTTAATAGTGTGATTTAGATTTTCTATTTAGTTTTGGCTAGCAATATGTAATTTTAACTTGTAGTTTTAAATAAAGAATCAACCTGTAGAAGAAATTCCACAACTACGGGAGCATATATACACAAATGGGCTGGGGTTTAGGTCAGTTGTCAAGAGTGCTGCTCCACACTCTCTGAGGACCTGGGTTCCATCCCCTGCACTGGAAAAATGGGAGAAGGATGTGGCAGTCCATTCTCAAAACAATCCTGAACCCATCAGCCATTGAACACCCTATGAGGGTTGATGAGTTGAACATGACTCGATGGCACCTAGCAACAACAACCATATACACAAATTATAATTCTTACACTAAAAATAGTATTTTTAAGTCACATGTGGAGGGTATATATGTGAAAGTATGCTGACAGCTACAAGTTGTCTCTGAAAAATCCATTTATTTTCCATTTACCTCTATGAGTACATACAGATTAATGCATAACCAACAAGATCCAGGGGAATTTAAGTCTAGGGACTAATTTACTGAACTACCCAAGCAACAGAGGATTATTTTATCTAATTAAGACAAAGCACACATATTTAGAATTAAGCATTTGCATTTAACAGCAAATTCAGAATTATAAAAGCAATTAAAGCTAAAATGAGGTATGGTAATTTTTTACTGTACACTACTGCTCAGCTAAAACACATTTTAATGTTTTCCTGTGTAGCACTACTGAACAGAAGGTTAGGAATAGAAGCTCATGGCTAGGCAAAACCACCTTCTCAACTTCACTTCTGATTACTCACCCTTCTCAGGTCCTGAATCCACCCACCCTATTTGACTCAGGCTCCTAAATATGATTTACATTTTCTCATATTCCTACTCACCAGATAAACTTGTAGGAATATAGTTCAATATGCAAATTCATAATGAATATGAGTTTGCAGCTACTCGGGTTTTATTAAGGTCTTTGTGTATTTTTGTAAATTATTTCACATATGCACAAGAGTCAGATGAAAATTTTTCTTTATTCATGAAACCAATGCTTCAAACCCAAGCATTGTCTCCTTTATTTGAATACAGTTCTGTCTCATTCATTTAGAAATTAATAGGCTACTATTTCTGGGATTCTCTTACAATCTTAAGTCATACATTGTCTTTTAAATTGGTAGTTACATGTTCATTTTATTTCATTTATATTACACACTTTCTGAGGGCATAACTTTATTTCATACTCTTAAAAATGAGCACAGTACCTTTTTTATATGTATAGACTAATACACATTTGATGATTTGTTGAAATATTTAAACACTTATTCATATTCATAAATCCTCCACTCACCCCTCCCTCATATTATTGAAATCATAAGTTTGTTTTAAACTTTCTATTTCATTTAAATTTATTTTATATAATTTCCATATATACTATTTAACAATTGCTAAAAGAATGGAAGAACATTGCCTCATCAATCAATAATTTACTTTGTGCTTATCTCCTACAATGGAAATTTCCATGATTCCATTTCTATCTGTTTCTCCAAAGAGCCATTTAAATGTATCATTAAGGTTGGTGTTGTGGGAATTATGATTATGAATACCTTAACATTTGGTCCCTGTAAAAAACTACTAGAAAGAACTTGTAAGAATATAATTCCATATTGAACCTGCTTCAGTGAATCTGAGTTTGAAGCTAACAGTGTTTTATTAAGGTCTTTGTGTATTTTCTTAAGTTATTTCACATTTGTTTAGATATGTGTACTTTCCCTGCAAGTGTAATTATCGTCTTTCTGAGACAGTCTCTAAAGGCCAGAAACTATATCTGTCAACTAGTAAGCTAAAATGTTTAGAGAGTGGCAGTTTCAAGAAACAAAACATAATGAAACAAGATAAAACAAAAAAATAACAATTTTAACCTTTTTCTCTGAAATAATTATAGACATATAGGAAGTTGCAAAGAAATGTACCGGAAAGGCCCAAGTACCCTTTACCCTGCCACCCCCAATGTTGGTATACTGTTAATTAAAATAAGGAAATACCCCAAATACAAAACTGACAGTGTAATCCATGCATTGCATTCAGATTTTACCAGTTACACATGTGCTGATTTGTGTGTGTGTGTATATAGATCCTACAATTTTATCACAGGTAACTACCATTATGATCAAGGTATGTAACTATCCCATTATTATGAGGTTCCCTCATGTTATCCCTTTACAGCTATATACACCTACTCCCTCTAACTCTATTGGTTGGAAACTATGAATTTGTTCTCCATCGCTATAATTTTGTTATTTCAAGAATATTATATAAATGGAATCATACAATATGCAATCTGTTGAGATTGGCTTTTTTGACTCAGCATAATTTTTTCAAGGTTCATATAAGTTGCCTGGTGTGTATGTAATTCATTTATCTTCATTGTCAAGTAATATACATGGTACTGATGTATCACAGTTTTAAAACTAACATTGAAGGACATATTGGTTGTTTTCAGTGTGTGGCTTATACAAACAAAATTTCTAGAATATTCATGTTCAGGTTTTAGTATTAGATGAAGATAATTATGATTGCTTTTACATGGCTACTTCTTGTTTAGGGGAAAGGTTTTCAGAGATGGGTGAGATGAGTGAGCAGCTAGTGACTACATACTGTGTACAGCATGTTTGTTTGCATATTCAGAAAGGGAACCATGTGTCCCGCTTTTCCTAGAAGAGGTCAATTTGTGTCTGCTATCCTGGCATAATGTCCCTTCACTCTCAGAAGTGCCCCAGTGAATATGATAAATTATATAATCACTCTGATTCAGATTACTTAGTAACCCCAAACATCAGATATGTTGAAGTCGAATTTCAGTAGATTGATATTTTGTAATTGTTCTACGTACCTGTGGAGTAACTCTGTGGAATGTGAGATAAGAGAAATCTTCCTCCCATCTTTGCGGTGCTGGGAATTGAACCCTGGACATCAGAGACTGCAGAGCAGTACTCTACAATGAAAAATTGTTGTTGTTGTTAGGTGCTGTCAAGTCAGGTCCAACTCAGCGACCCTATGTATAATAGAAGGAAATACTCCTGGACACTGCCATGCCAGGCACAATAATCAGTGCTTCTCTGCTATTCATAGGGTTTTCAATGGCTGTTTTGGGATTGGTCTGGGAGTGGACTGCCAGGTCCTTCTCCCATTCTTTGTGGTGCTGGGGATCAATCCTATAACCTCACAGAGTGCAGAGTAACACTGTATCAACGGAGCCAGTCTTCCTGAAGTTTCTACTAGCCCTGCTTGCTTCTGCTGTACAATAAAACATTTTCTCCTGTCAGTTTTATGGGTAAGGACAGCTTCCAAGCTCATCCTCCAGCTCTGTGTGTCTGAGCTCTTCTCATAGTTGGATAGCCATCCATTGCCAGTTTGAAAACAATTATAAGGCTAGCTTCTGGTTATTCTGGCTTAGGTCACAAGTCCATCCCAAATACAGTGCTCAATGACGTGCAGTCACACAATGTACTTAGCTTGGGTCAGGTGTTCACCCCCTGGCTGGTCACTCTGCCCAGAGCATTGAGGTCGAGTAGGATAGTATCCCTGCTTCATATGGATCAAAACATCAGAAGAATTTATTGCCAAAGATAGCATGAAAGTAGGCGGTGGGTAGAGGGAAGGCAAATTTGGCCACTGAATGAATGGGAGGAATGGTGATACAGAAAGCTACTGTAATTTGTCTTCCATGAAGAGGTCACTACATTGCTAAATGGCACACAGCTAACAAGGAACACAGCCAGAATTCGATCCTACATTTGTTTTTTTAACTAGAAAGCCTATATCAAGTTTCTTACGCATAGCAGTAAAAAGAGAAGAGGGATAAATAACAATATAGCATCTTAAAGATTTTCTGTAATTCATTCTTTTTTTTAATACTTAGAGTTTGAATGCAGAATCTCACACATACTTTACTAGTGCTCTACCACTGAGTTGCACCCCTAGTCCATTTATTTATTTATTTATTTGAGACAGGTTTTCAGTTATGTAGGCTGTCTCTGGCCTTGAACTTGCAATGCTCCTACCTCAGCACCCCAAGTCATTGGGATTAGGAGCATGCATCACCTCGTTGGCAATTTTCTATGACTCATTCTTAACTAGTCACACTAATGGAAGGCCCCCATATAGGTGGTGATGCCCTTGCTCAACAACTCCCTCTTCCTCACTTTATGGTGATGACCAATATCTATGATTGCCTACATCCTTAATTAGTGCAAATACATGTTGGAGAATTGCATATAATTGACTCAAAGATCTATGGCTTAATGTCAAATTGCAAAGGATTGAAAATGCACAGGTCTTGAAAAAATGTTTTAATCATTTAAGTGGAAAGAGCATGTATAGTAGGGTAATTTGATGCTGTTTTTTAAAAATATACAGTCCCAGATGCACAGATATAGGAAAAAGTTTGGAAATATATATTCCTATAGGGGATATTTCCTGTAGCTGTAGCACTGTGGCATCTGATCCCATCAGATCTTGGAAATTCAGCAGAGTCCAGCCTGGTTAGTACTTGGATGGGAGACTGCCTGGGAACACCAGGGGCTGTAGGCTTGGGAGAGGGACCCGTCAACCCACTCCCAAAAATCAATCTGCCATTGAAAACCCTATGAACAGCAGAGAGGCACTGACAATAGTGTTTCGCCTGTTGTACGTAGGGTCGCTCTGAGTCAGATACTGACTAGACGGCACCCAACAACAACATTTAGGAACAACTACTTTGTTCTTGCCTGCAGCCATAGCCCTGTGGCATCCGATCCGGTCAGGTCTCAGAAGCTAAGCAGGGTTGGGCCTGGTTCATAACTGTATGGGAGACCACCTGGGAGCACCAGAAGCTGTAGACTTGGGAGAAGGACGTGGCAACCCCCTCCCAAAAATCAATCTGCCACTGAAAACCCTATGCACAGCAGAGAAGCACTGACAATAGTGTTTCCCCTGTTGTACAGAGGGTCACTATGAGTCGGATACTGACTCCACGGCACCTAACAACAACAGCTTTGTTCTTATTCTGCTTTTGCATTTTACACATTTTTCATGGTAAGTGTCTATCAGTTTTTTTCCAATTCTTAGTACACTATTATGAAATCTTTGTGTATGATGATGTACACCTTACTCGGACTTACTTCTTGTTTTTAGATACCATCAAGTTCTGTCTGACTCATAGCGATCCTCACAGGGTTTTCAGTGGCTGACTGTCTCATGATTGCCTCAGGAGTGGATTGCCACATACATCTGCCATTTTTGCGGTGCTGGGAATCAAACCTGGGACCTCAGAGACTGCAGAGTGGTGCTCTACCAACTGAGCTAAATCCCAGCCCCAGGCTTACTTAGAGATTTCAAATTAAGAACTTCTTACTTGAGAACTACCAGAAGCCATAGAGGAAAAAGGCTAATTGAAGGTCTCAGCATAGCAACAATTTCAATAGAAAGATTCTTACTAGGTTCTCAACCTTCAAACAAAAAAGATGTTGCATCAAGCAAGCAGTTGAAATTAGCACAGTAATAACATACAGATGAAAAAGAGCTTTAAAATTGCAGTTGTGTTTTATTAGCTGCAAACATGCAAAAAGTAAATCCATGGATTCAACCTTGGGTACCATTAAGGATGGCTGAGTTTTAGCAGATTTTGCTAATTAAAAATAAAACAAAACAAAAACTCATAAGCTCAGTTTTTAGAATGAAGTCCAAGTGCTTAATTCTAAGCTCTTGCAATCATTTTAGCAAAGCTTTGATAATACCAGAATTTCCATATTACAAATCCCCAGGGTGAGACCTATAGTCATTTCTGAGAGACTAATTAAAAAGCACAATTTAGACAAAATTGCAGAGGAAATTCCTTATGACAATGCAAAATAAACTTGGCTACATCTCATCACCATATTTATATGTAAATAACACTATTGTATCAATGTATTTCAATATATAATTACCTGTTTCTCCTGTAATCCTCTAAGGAAGAACCACATGATTCTATATTGAATAAATCATTATAGGCAATATAGAACTTCCTTGGTATTTCTTTTTTCCTTTGAGTCAGGGTTTTACCATGGAGCCCAGGCTGGCCTGGAACTCATGAGTTTCCTGCCTCACCCTCCAAAGCGATGGGATCAAAGATGTATGATACCATGCCAGGCTTTCCTTTGTCATTCATTATTCTCCTTATTAACAAATTTAAAATTTAGAAACTTTATAAGTAGCTAATTTTTCTTTCTTAAATACAAATCTAAAAATTTCAAGTACATCTAAATAACAGAGAATATTCTATGGTGATGGTGTTGGCACTTATAAATATGCTGCTTATATTTTGTGGTATTTGGCAAAAAAAAGCTCCAGTTTTTATAACTACACTTTAGTTTTCAGTACAATATCAAAGTAAATATAAATCTTATAGCATTGTTACTCAAATATCTATTTTATGGGCCACCAAATTGAGTTAAGTTTGAAATTCCTGGTTCAGCTTGGAGAAAGGATAATGTGTGACAATGAGCCTAATCCTCATGAATACACTCCAGGGAGAAAAACAAAAACAAATAAAAAACTTGTATAAATACTCTCAGATTCCCAGAAATCCTAATTTGAAAGAATTACAACTAACCCAAACTTTAGCACTTTACCAGTACAGTAATTGTTGCTAGGTGCCATTGAGTCAGGCTTGACTCATAGTGACCTATGTACAACAGAAAGAAACACTACCATACATTGTGCCATTCCTGTGATCTTTTTATGTTTGAGCCTGTTGTTTCAGCCACTGTGTTTTTTTCACATTTTGAGTCATGCCACATCAGCAAATGAAGGTCCCAAGGGTTTTAGTCCATTCTCATCATTAAGGTTGGCTCTACTTTGAGGAGGCAACTCTTCCCTAGTTATCTCTTGAATGCCTTCCAGCCTGGGGGCTCATTTTCCGGCACTGTATTTGACAGTGCTTCTCTGTTATTCATAGAGTTTTCAATGGTTAGTTATTTTGGGAGTGGGTTGCTGGGTCCTTCTCTCTAGTCTGTCTTGACCTGGAAGCTCAGGTGAAACCTGTCCACCAGGAGTGGCCCTGCTGGTATCTGAAATGCCAATGGCATAGTTTTCAGTACCACAGCAACACGCAATCCCCCACAGCATGACAAGCTGACAGACATGGGGAATTACAGCAACAAACTCTTAATATAGATCAGTGTAGTATAAGATCACTTAATATCTTTCAGCTCACTGATGAAATGCTAAATTATTTAAGTGATAGTATTTGTTTCAAGGAATCTTTTCTGTATTTTTATCATTTGAAAATCTTGACAATGCAAATGTTGGTGTATACATACTAATGCTTTAATGAACAAAACATTAATTTAACCAGCATGTTGAACTTGCCCATGTTGCAAAAGAAAATATCTATGCTTTAGGATTCAGCTCACATACCATTTTACACCACTAGATAGTTAAGTCTGTCTCCTCTAATACCCCATATTTTTGTCTATTTAAAAAACATCTAGCCACATTTCAACAGCATTTTTTTCTCTGTGTCTATGTTTCCACTATGTCATTTGCAGGGATTCATCTGACTACTACCTATTCCTACACCTACAACATCTAGTTCAATTCCTGGCATTTAATACATGCTTAATCAAACATTTGATTGACTGAATAGAAGTAGGCACTAAATCATTATCCTGGGATCTAAATAACAGGCTTAGATTGAAGAAGACAAGTAATTTCTCAATGTTGCTATTTTGGTGTTGGGAAAAGACTGGTTAGCCACAAAAAAAAAAAGTTTATAGGATGCTCTTTGAAGGAAACTAAAGGACAAGGGGAAATATAAATTAAATACAAAACCAGAAAAATTAGAGGTAATCAAAATTAAAAATCCTGACTTAGAAATAAGTACAAAGAGTTAAAAAAACAGATTTCAGATAGGACCAAAGAGACAAAAGATATTGAAGATAATTTGGAAATCTTGGGCATCTGATTTCTGTACGTCAAGCACAAGCTCCTAGAGATACAACAAAGAGGGATTCACAATGTAGATCAGTACCTAGGCTCACAGTTGGTCTCTAGTACAGGCTAAGGGTAAAGAGAATCGGGGACATAAATTATTTTATCGATCACCACCCTGACTTAAGTTGGGAGTTCCTTGTTCATTTTAAAGAATGGGTGATGTGTGACAATAAGCTTAATACCAGTGAAGTTGTTTCAGGAACAGAAAGATACTTAGTAAGTCTAATTTGGTTGATAGGGGTAATAATTCAGGAAGAGTATAAAGGGCATGGTAGTGCCCTAATGATATTTTCTCATTCACACACAGGCCACTAATTTCAAAAAGTCAGTATGCAGAAAAAGAAAAACAAAACAAAGCAATAATTTCTGTTATCTGAAAATGGTTAAATGAATGAGGTAACACAAAAGAAGGAAACATTCATCACTTGAATCTCATGTACATTACTATGACCTGGTTTTGGATCCCTACATTGTAGATAAATAGCATTCCTACATTTTAAATTTGCTAGTAAAGGTAGACAAATTACCAGTTTAAAGAAAGATTCATTTAGTTTTAATTTACTTTAAGATAAGAATAGTGTTGTCAGAAAAATGAACTGCACAGCATTCCTCATCAGGAAGAATGGAAAACCAAATAAAGAACATGTGATAAGACACACATTTATTTGCATACAAAAAGAAGGATGGCAGTCTATTTGTTTTCATGAAACTTTCTTTAGTTCATTCCCTAATTTTCCCTGCATTTATTGTCTATCAAAAATTACCTGCACGATTGTAATTTGTAACTCAGCTCTCAAGCTTAAAGACCTTTTTCCAATTTTGATTCTGTTTCTGCAATACGTTTCCAACTATATTATCATTTTTCTCTCAGTGTCTTGACAAAAAGGAGGGGAAAAATTTACTATCAAGAAGTCTCTTAAACCTTGTTTCAAACATTCTCTGTTTTCTTGGTTTTAAAATATAGACGAAAAGGGAGCTGTCTTTTAAACATTCTAGAATGCCTAAGGAAAGAAGAAATCTTTTGCTGAAGAATTAGCTTCTGAAAGAGTTGAAACATAGGAATAAGATATGATTCTACTTATAGAAATAAATTTCAAGGCACTATGTACACAGGGGAAGAAAATCCAAAGACTGGTATTCTGGAGCACAGGGATAAGCTTGAAAAAGGAAAACACTAGGAGTGATTAGTGATCACAGGTTACATTATAGGCATCAGGGAAGGTTTTCAGATAGAAACTATATGGAACCTTCTGGAATCAGTAGTGCCAGGAATGAAAAGGAAGAGAGTCCTGTCTCCTGCCTCATCCCACTCAGTTCACACTCTTGATTATTGTGTTTGTACCATGTTTGCCTTTTTTTTCCTTTTTGGTTCCTCAAATCAGTGACACTAGTGCACAAAGAAGCTCTTAGGTATTTATTAAAGCAGCAAGAGTTGATACTAATGAACTATCAAAGAGTTCTTGAGGCCTTTGGGTTATGACCTTGGATTAAACACCACCATAGATATAACCGCCTGCAGCTGTAGCCCTGTGGCATCCGATCCCATCAGATCTCGGAAGCTAAGCAGGGTCGGGCCTGGTTAGTACCTGGATGGGAGACCGCCTGGGAACACCAGAAGCTGTAGGCTTGGGAGAAGGACCTGGCAACCCCCTCCCCAAAATCAATCTGCCATTGAAAACCCTATGAACAGCAGAGAAGCACTGACAATAGTG
>VMDO01015538.1:0-32335 GCA_007922755.1 Pedetes capensis
AAATGCACCTGGGTTGGTTTTCTACTGGTGAGTAGCCATCACCCCCAATGTAGCTGGATGGTGCAGGCTCGGGGTCTCTCAGGAGGCTGCGGTTATGACTGTTGGCTGGGCTATGGACGAGGGACATGTGCTAATGAGCGCATTCCTGCAGCTGTCACAGGAGGCCTCCACAGAGCCCTCACCACCCAGCTGCTTCACTCCTGGCCGCTGGGCTCCTCCGAGCTGATCCGGGAGAGAATAAGAGCCCAGGCAGAAACCAGGGTCTTTCACAGCCTTCCCAAGTCCTGCCTGCAACAGACCTATCCTGGTGGGATGCGAGAGGGGTTACCAGGAGGGGGTCCCAGGGCCATGCCTGGGGTAAAGTGTTCCGGAGGGCTGGTGGGGTTGTGAGAGGCACTCTGCATTCTGATTGTGTCTGACTTTTTTTTTTTTTTTTTTTTTTTTGCGGTACTGGGGGTTGAACCCAGGGCCTCGCGCCTGCATGCTTTGCAAGTGCTGGACCACTGAGCTGCGCCCCCAGCCCATTTTTTTACTTTTTGAGACAGGGTCTCGCTAAATGACGCAGACTGCCTCTAGTCTCAAACTTGTGATCCTCCTGCCTCTGCCTCCCAAGCCGCTGGAATTACAGGCGTGCGCCACCGCGCCCGGCGTGTGTCTGACTTCTTTAGAAAACCTGGAGAGCGTGATGGAGGCCAGAGGGGTAGTGAGGAGGGTGAAGACCTTACTCCACTTGTTCACTCAGTGCAGCTTGGGAAGGCTTACATGGACAATCATGGTGATTGTCCCGGGGGATGGTAGACAGCTTCCATTTGAGGTTGGAATGTGTGTGCGTGCGTGCGTGCGCATGTGCACACATGCGCGTTTGGTGTTTTCCAAGTTGTCTTTTTTGAGCATGTATCATTTTTGAAGTTAAAACAAAAGTGTCTAAGGACAGTGAGTTCCTCTGATTTAGAAGAAACCACACTGATGCAAATGCTCAGCTGCTGCGCAAGGGGATGCGGGGAGCAGTGTGCAGAATCTTTGTCTAGGGTGGAGATGGCTGGGGAGAGGGGATGAAATCAGGCAACACTCCGGGGCCCTGAGGCAGGGGCTGCCATCTTTCTCCCCCCACCCCACCGCCCCGGCCCCTGCAACCTGTCCCCACCAAGTGGCCAGGGACTGTAGGGGAAATGGGGAAGCGGGCCTGGGAGATTGGGACCCTCCACGCGCCTGTGGGTCAGTTTGGATCAGATGTGCTTGGCCAGGGTGTTGGGGTCGCTGGAGCTGCAGTTGAGCTCTGTGGATGGGGGCGCCGTAGACAGGAGAGGCCACCCCAGGGCCAGGGTTGAGAGCAGTTTAGGAAGGTCGGTGGGGCAGCAGGCGGTGCCTGGGAGCCACCTGAGTGCCAGATACCCAAGCTAAGCGGTGGGGCGCAGTGGCTCCCTGCTTTTGCCTTCTGCAGTAATTGTGATCCGTGAACCATGTCCCTGGGAGTGTCCGGGTTGGGAGGGCCTCAGAATGTGTCAGGATCCATCCCATCCTCTGCTAGATAGGAAGTAAGACCTGGGGTGAATAAGGAGAAGGAAAGCCTCTTGCCCCGTCACCCAGCATTGTGGGTGGCCAGCTGGGAAAGGAGAATGAAAAGGCGTCCCCAGGAACGAAAAGGGGCAGAGGAGAAAGAGCAGGGAGGCTGGGCCAGGGCACAGGCGCGAAGAGCGGAAGTTACAAGGAGCAGGTTTTCAGCTCGACAGAAAGAATCATCTAGGTGAGTTGAGCAGAGATGTGAGCCACACCTAACCGAGCGCCTCCTGCCCAGATTGCCTGGTCTGCGTCTCTGCTCCGCAGTTCCCTCCGGGTCCAGAATTCTGCATGTGGCTGAGAACAGCGCCGCCGCCGCCCTCTGCTGGTAGAATGGAGGTAGTGCGGCTTCGCTTGGACGCAGTGCTGCCTGGCCCGAGCAGGCCTTCGGGACTGACAGCGACCCTGGGAGTAAGAGAGCTCCTCTCTTGGGCTCGGGAGGAGAGGTGGGGGCGCCCCCTGCACAGATGTGCCAGGAAGGCAGGTGAGGTCATGGGGATGCCCCTTCCATCCCCAGAGCCTGTGACAGCTGAGGACTCCAGCGTGTGCTCCGAGGGAGCTGACATGGGTGTGTTGTCTCTCAAGGGACCCCACCGCCCCTCCTGTGAGCAGCAGCTGCAGAACCCTCAGCCTTGCCGGCGCTAACCTGGATGTCTGCCCACCTGGCCGTGGCCCAGCAGAGCCATCACCTGCTCAGTTGCTGGGTGACCCTGACCTGGCACCTTCCCTGAACAGGCTTTTGGTGAGGAGACGCTCTGACCACCAGAGAGAGGTGCATGGGAGGGGGTCTTGCAGGACTGACTGGGAGAGCACAGAGCTCCGCCAGGCCCAGTGACCTCCCAGGCCAGGTCTGAGGTTACAAGCGCACACTGAACGCTGGGAGTGGGGCAGAGTGGTAAAGCACTTGCCCAGCGTGTGCAAGTGTGCAAGGCTCTGGGTTCAATCCCGTGGCATAGCAATAGATAAGTAAATAAATAAATAGTTTTAAAATGGAAATAATAATAATCCAGGGGCTGGGATTTAGCTCAGTTGGTAGAGCGCCGTTCTGCAGTCTCTGAGGTCCCGAGTTCAATTCCCAGCACCACAAAAATGGGAGAAGGATGTGGCAGTCCACTCCCCAGGCAATCCCAAAACAATCAGCCATTGAAAACCCTATGAGTTTCGCTATGAGTCAGGTACCGACTGGAGGACACCTAACAACAACAACAACAACAATAATCCAGTAAATGCTGGATGTGGTAGGGCACACTTGAGGTCCCAGCACTCAGGAGGCAGAGGCAGGAGGATCGAGAATTTAAGGCCAACCTAGGCTACATAGTGAGACACTGTCTCCAAAAAGCAAAACAGAACAACAAAAAAAGAATTGGTTCACACCCCAACCACATGATTCTCTCTCTGTCCCCTCTCTGCAAGTGCCCACAAGCGCCTTCCCCTCAGAGCTGAGCCCTAGAAAGTCCCCAGAGCTCTTTTTGAGTTGACAATGACCAATAATTAGTGGTGTTTGCACGTCAGGAGCAGTAAGGTGGAGCCCCAGAAGAGTGAATTCCTGAAGGTAGAATTTCAGGTGTCCGTCAACTGGAGAGTCAGAGATCCTTTTATAAAACAGCAAGATGGCTGGGCGCAGTGGCGCTCGCCTGTAATCCCAGGGGCTTGGGAGGCGGAGGCAGGAGGATCGCAAGTTTGAGACCGGAGGCAGTCTGCGTAACTTAGCGAGACCCTGTCTCAAAAAGCAAAAAATGGGCTGGGGGTGCAGCTCAGTGTTCCAGCACTTGCAGAGCATGCAGGTGCGAGGCCCTGGGTCCAACCCCTGGTACCAGGAAAAAAAAAAAAAAAAACCCAGCAAGATCTTGGGGTCAAGAAAGAAGGAGGAGGTCTCCCCCCTCCCTCTCTGGCCATGTGACCGAAGGCTGCACGTACAGTATTGTTCTCAGCTCCATGAGCCACACTTTAATCGGGAAATAGAGCAGAAGGTAATCTCTCTCTAGTGGCCACCATGGAGGAAATGCTCCCAGTCCCGGCATGCAGGGGGCGTGCGCGTCTCCCTGCGGCGTGCTCTGAATTCTCTTGCCAGCGGCTGCGTCTCGCCTTGCTCTCAGACATTTGGGGGGACCTCACGGTAACTGGGCGGAGTGGGGCGGTGACAGGAAGCAAGACAGTGTCCGTTTCCCTCCCTCGGGAAGGCCAGCCTCTGCTTGGGCTGCTGGATGGTCCCTTCTTCCACCTCCTCTTCCCAGGCAGAGCGAGTCTCCAGGCAGATCAGGAGTGACCTAGGGTCTGGAAGGACCTGGGGACTTGGGGAGCAGAAGTGATAGATACTAGTTTGGGCTCTGCTGTGTACTTGCTCTGCGACCTTGAGCGAGTCCATTAATCCTTTTCAACCTGACTTCTCTCATCCCTAAAACTGGAGAAATGATACCTCCCCCAAGGGCATGGTGAGATGCAAATAAGTTGTTTACAGATGTTTACAAACCAAGGTGACCCATAGAATAATATACAGGCCCTGTGAGACACTTGGCTTTGAACTCTGCCTCCTACCTTGTGACCTTGGGCAAGTCATCTATCAAAAAGACATAATCACAAGTTGTTGTTGTTGTTGTTGTTAGGTGCCATGGAGTCGGTATCCAGCTCATAGTTACCCTTACAGTGTTTTCAATGGCTGACTGTTTGGGGATTGCCTTGGGAGTGGATTGCCAGGCCCTTCTCCCATTTTTGCGGTGCTGGGAATTGAACTCTGGACCTCAGAGACTGCAGAGCAGCCCTCTACCAACTGAGCTAAATCCCAGCCCCAATCACAAGTTAGGACACACAAAGAATGCAGAAAATGCTAACACCCAGTCAATGCTCTGTAAATGTTAGCTGCTATTACATCTATTGGCAGCAAGAAGTTATTCACTCAGCCATTTTTCACTGAGCCAGGCACTGTTGGAACCACTGGGGACCCAGCAGTGACCAAAATAGACAAAAATTCCAACCTTCCTGGGGCCTACATTCTGAATTGGAAGGCAAATAATAAAGTACATTGCAGGGCATAAGAGATGGCAAATCATGCTTGGAACAGAAATAAGTTTGGGAAGAGGACAGGGAGGGTGGATGGTGGTTGGAACTTTAAATAGGGTGGGGCGATCTGATTGGCTCAGTTTGAATTAGATGTTTATCCTAGTCCAATCAGCTGTGTGTATGTGTAAGAGGGCAGGGTTTGGAAAGATCAGGGAATCTGATTGGCTTAGCTTGAACTAGATGCAAATTCTGATCCAACTGGTAGAGAGAGACAGAGCGAGTGAGTGAGTGTGTGTGTGTGTGTGTGTGTGTGTGTGTGTGTGTGTGTGTGTGTTGGGGGTGGCCCATGCTTACAATGCTAACATAGCACCTATGGGTGAAGGGCACAGTTGGGGAGTCACAGTGAGGTGCCCGAACACTCCAAGGAGCCCTGAATTCAAACAGGATCTCCCCTCCCCCTCTGCCTCCCCTCACCCTCGCCCTGGCCCCCAGCTTCCGTCAGCTGTCAGGGTCTGAGATGACAGAGGCCAGAGTCAGCCACCGCTGATGAACCCATCGGGTGTGCCCTGTGCCCTGTGGAACCCATGTTCCCCACTCAGGAGACTCCCACGCCCTATGCAGGCTGCCACAGCCCTGGCTCCTGGTCCGGCTGCCGCCTTCTCACTATACCCGGAGACACTGAGTCAGGAGGCGGGAGGTGGTCCAAGGTCTTGAGTTCTTAGCAACTGGGAATCGAACTCGGGACTTCAGAGACTGCAGAGCAGCGCTCTACCAACTGAAGTAAATCCCTTGAGTTCTTAGCACAGGAGACTGTGACCCGCCAGGCCTGGCACCCTGCACACGCACCCTCCCTCTCCCCAGACCATCTGTTGGTGTCCCCCATTGGCTTCCCTGCCATCCCGCATAGCCCCCCTCCCTTCACTGTTCTTAGAGATGCCCCTGCCGTCCATCCCACAGAGCCAGAGCCAGACCGGGACTCAGAGAATGGGGAACACCAGAGATCAACCGCGTGTGGCCGATCATAGGTGTGGTTCATGTGAGGCTCAGAGAGGGGCAGGCTGGCTCGCAGCCACAGAGCAGGGGGTCGCTGAGACCCTCAGTGGTCAGCCGTTGGCAGAGGAGTGAGAGCCCCTGGCGCAGCCGCAGAGAGAAAGCATTTCCTCGGCGGGGCAGTGGGAGGCAGCTACTGTGGGAGAGGCCAGGCGGGGTGCTGGAGCTGAACCCCAGAGCTCTGGGGCTTTCCCCCGAGAAGCAAAGCTTATTGGCAGCTGACCTTCACAGCCGCCATGGTAGAAAGGACATAGCTGTTCTTGCCATAGGCCCTGGTGACTCGGTGTTGGGAAAGTGCCCAGCCTGGGCCAGCCCCTGGCCCTCCTGCTAATGACCCAGCCCTGCTGAGTGGGGGGGGGGGGGGGGAAATCTTTTCCTCTCTCCCTGCCCTGATTGTTGTTGTTGTTAGGTGCCGTCGAGTCGTACCCGACTCATAGCGACCCTCATAGGGTTTTCAATGCCTGTTTTGGGATTGCCTTGGGAGTGGGTTGCCACGTCCTTCTCCCGTTTTTGCGGTGCTGGGAATCGAACTCAGGACCTCAGAGACTGCAGAGCGCCCTCTACCAACTGAGCTAAATCCCAGCCCCCCTGCCCCTGGCTGGGTCATCAGGGAGCAGTTCCCAAACCGCAGGTTCCCTGCAGCTGTGTCTGGGCTGAGGGTTTCCTGTCCTTCCCAAGCAGCCATCAGGCCCACGTGAGACCCCCTGCTTCCTGGGGCCAAGGGCAGGCCAGCCATTGGCCCAGGAGGCTGGCTCTGTCCCTCCATGGTGGGCAGGAGCCCCCTTTCCACAGCAAGCACAGCTGTCCCTTCCTGACTAAGACCTAACAGGTACTTGAGGTCCCCTAGGAGAGGTGCCACAGATCGACAGCTCACCCCACAGCCCTGGGTGCCCACAGCCCTTCACAGCTGGTCTGGAAAGACCCACAGGCCAGGCACTGCCAAGGGAGGCATCAGGCCGGACAGCTTACGGCTCCACAAAGCAGGGTGAGGGCTCTGGAGGACACGGGATCCCCCAGTTCCTGTGCCAGCGAGCCCTTTCTACCCTCCCTCATATTCATCCCCCAGAAGGCGGCCACAGGGCCATGGGCACTGATGGAGAAAGGGCAGCAGCTGGGCATCCTGGGGATCAGCACGTGGGGCAGCCAGCGCCCAGCTCAGCAGAGCTATAGTACTGTGACCCCCAGGGCCTCCCAGACAGACACTGCACACCTAACTTCCAGCCTTCGTGGCTGTGTCCCCAGGCCACAGGTCCCCTTTTTTTTTTTTTTTTTTTTCCGGTACTAGGGGTTGAACCCAAGGCCTCGAACCTGCATGCTCTGCAAGTGCTGGACCACTGAGCTGCGCCCCCAGCCCATTTTTATTTACTTTTTGAGACAGGGTCTCGCTAAGTTATGCAGACTGCCTCTGGTCTCGAACTTGCGATCCTCCCGCCTCGGCCTCCGGAGCTGCTGGGATTACAGGCATGCGCCACCTCGCCCAACAAGGTCCCATTTACGATTTGAGCATTAGAGTAGACTATGCAGCTCCAAGTCGCTGGAAAGGGAATGGGTTTGGCTAGAGGCCAGGGGGCAGCCGCACAAGAGGCTGGGTTCACCTCCCTGCCCCTCCAGCACCCCAGATCTGCTGGACAATGAGACCCAGTCCCTCCCCTGGCTGGCCACGCTGGAGGAGAGTGAGGGCATCTCAGGAATGCCACTCGCCTCTTATGGCCGAGTGGCCATAGGAAGGCCGAGAAAGAGGCTGAGCCAGAGGCCCCTGCCCTGCCCACAGATTCCCTGGCTTCCTTGGGGACAGAGATGGCTCAGGGTTGAGTCTTGGGTTTGCCTAGAGGGGGCCACATGGGCATGGGGCCATCGCAGAGTTATGCTCTTAATGCATGGCAGGCTCTGTCTGTGGATCCCCACGGGGCCAAAAGGGGCCCAGCTCAGGAACACCGATGTGTTCGTGTGTATCATGTGCCAGGCTGAGTGTAGTGGGCAAGCTGTGTGCCCATGCGGTAGAGCTGATGTTCCAGTTCTACTGGTCTCCAGGCAGCCATCGCCAGCCCGTGGGGTCCTTGTCCGTGTGCTGGAGGAGCAGGTGGCACCGTTCAGTTATAACACGGACCAGCGGTGCAGGAAGGGGCTGATGGGGCAGGTCTGGCATTTTCTGGAGTCACGTGCCCATGGCCGTGCTGGGTCTGGGGTGCAGAGATGGGTTACCCACCACCCGCCTTGGAGGGTCCTTACTTCGTAAGACGATTGTGGTGAATAACTGAAATTGCACTTGGTGTCAGGTCTGCCACATGGAATTTGTCGTTGTTTGGTGCCATTGAGTTGGATCCAACTCATAGTGACCCTAAGTACCCCAGAACAAAACACTACCCAACACTGTGCCATGCACACGATCTTTTTATGTTTCAGCCCATTGTTGCAGCCACTGTGTTTCTTCTCATTTTGAGTTGTGCCACAGCAGCAAAAGGAGGTCCCAGGGTGTGGCCTGGGCCAGTGCAGGGCACAGGGGCGGAGCTAAGCTGCCTTTCACCAATGGTAGAGCAGTCGTCGCTCACATTTCCTGAATGCTTATTCAGAAGCAGGCACTGTGCCCGGTGATCTTGTGCTTATTGGACCAGGAGAAAACTGAAACCCCCGAGGAAGGAACGTGCTCAGCCGCTCATCATCACTAGCAGAGCCAAAGGGGCCCCCGGCTTCTAGATGCCTGGGACACAATATGTTCCTTCTCTTGCCACGCTGGCCTGGGGATCAGCCAGCCTCGGCAGCTGTAGCAGAGAGCAGCCTGGGGCAGGGTGGGGCCAGGCAGTTAAGCCCTGGGCTGTTCCCCCTGCAAGGTAAAGGGGGTTTTCAAGGCCATTGTCTCTGAGGAGATGCTGCCCCTTCTCTGGCCTCTTAGACGGCCCTGATGGAATGAGGCCGAGGAAGAGGCTGAGCCAGAGGCCCCTGCCCTGCCCGTCCACAGATTCCCTGGCTTCCTCAGGGGCAGAGATGGCCCAGGGTGGAGCCCTGGGTTTGCCTAGATGGGGCCACATGGGCACGGAGCCACCGCAGAGTTATGCTCTTAATGCATGGCACGCTTTCTCTGTGGATCCCCACGGGGCCAAGAGGGGTCCAGCTTAGGAACACCAATGGTGCCCTGAAATCCAGACCCACTGTTGACCACGCAGCCTCTGTGCAATGGCGGCGTGCAGCGGGGCCATCACTTGGTCCTGAATACAGACTGTCATCGTGTTTGGGGCCAGAGGGCGTAAGCAGCAAGGCTTAGGCTTCTTAGGTTTCGCCTGTGCCTTGTGCTCTGCTGCAAACCTTCTGTGACTATCTCACTTCAGATGAAAGTGCTGATTATCTCCTGGGGAAGGCAGCCAGCCTCGGGGACATAAAGTAAACAAGACCAGACAGCGCTGAATCGCAGCTTCCCAGTTAAGCCCGAAGCGCGGCAGAAGGCTCACACCATGTGAACGGGCCTCCCTCAAGTTGTGCAGTGTACAATCCATGCTTCTGTATAGGAGTCCCGGGGTCGATCTACAGTTTATGGCATCATTAAAGTAAAAAAAAGTTCAGCGAAAGCTTAGCACATGTTGAGCAGGATCCCAGGCACTGGGGTTGTAGCAAAAGATAAGACAGAGCACCGTCTCTGTGTAGCTAGCATTCCCATTCAGAAGTTAAGACAGACTAAGCTTGAGTTCTGGCTTTGCCACTGTGTTAATTAATCTCAGTAAGCTTCAGCCTTCTCGTCTGTAAAATGGGCACAGTAATAGGTACTTCGTAAGATTATCGTGGGCTGGGATTTAGCTCAGTTGGTAGACCGCCGCTCTGCAGTCTCTGAGGTCCTGAGTTCGATTCCCAGCACCGCAAAAAATGGGAGAAGGACATGGCAATCCACTCCTGAGGCAATCCCAAAAGAGGCTGCCAGTGAAAACCTTATGAGGGTTGCTATGAGTCGGACACGACCCGACAGCACCTAACAACAACAACAACAACAACAACAAGATGATTGTGGTGAATAACTGAAATCGCACTTGGTGTCAGGTCTGCCACATGGAATTTGTTGTTGTTTGGTGCCATTGAGTTGGATCCAACTCATAGTGACCCTAAGTACAGCAGAACAAAACACTACCCAACACTGTGCCATGCACACAATCTTTTTATGTTTCAGCCCCTTGTTGCAGCCACTATGTTTCTTCTCATTTTGAGTTGTGCCACAGCAGCAAAAGGAGGTTCCAGGGGCTTTACTCCATTCACATCATTAAGGTTGACTCTACTTTAAGGAGGCAACTCTTTCCTGGTCATTTCTTGAATACCTTCCAGATTGGGGGGCTCATTTTCTGGCACTCTATTTGATAGTGCTTCTCTGCTAGTCATAGGGTTTTCAATGGTGAATTGTTTCAGGAGTGGGCTGCTGGGTCCTTCTCCCTAGTCTGTCTTAGCCTGGAAGCTCAGCTGAAACCTGTCCACCATGGGGTGGCCCTGCTGGTATCTGAAACATCATGGTGGTCCAGCCCCTGCGTCCCCAGCATTCTATGCATGCTTGGAGAGCTGGGCTCTGGTGGGGATGTGTGATTTTCTGCCCAAACCAGAAATGTGCTGTTTTACTCACTGTAAACCAATCAATATGAAGGCTTTCCCACCATTGGCACAGATGCTATCAGGTATTTGGAACCATTTATCCAACATTCCCAACAGTTACAGAGTTCTGTGGACTCCGTCCTGCCCCACAACAGGCACTAGGACATAACATTGGCACTGAGATGTTGGCAGGTTTGCCCTCCTCTGCTAGCCCCGGTGCCCCGCGTCACACAACGACCCTGAATGCCAGAAAACAGTGGTTTCGCCAGCTAAGGACACATGTGGCCTCCCACTCTTCATGTAGAGCTTATCCCCCTCCCGGGGAGGCAGGGTGACCTCAGACATAGTCCCCGGCAGAATCTGGGGACAGTGCCACGACATCTATGTTTTTGCATGGCCTTGGGCCTCAGGTTTCTCATCTGTCGCATGGGAAGGAGGTTTAAACCTCAGCTGCTCACCTGTCCTGTCAGTGAACAGGCGCCAGAGGGAGGGCCAGTCCCGGGGAATTAGCTCGGTGGCGGCACAGGTGGAGCCCTGGAAACATTGCCCTCCAGCCCCGCCAGGGGGGGCGGAAAAAGAATGAGATGGGGCGATCCGGATGCTGGGAGAACTTTCTGGCTCTATGACTGCAAACAGCCCCAGATCTTCTCTGGCTCTTCATTTTCTTTTCTTTCTTTCTCTCTTTCTCTCTTTCTTTCTTTCTTTCTTTCTTTCTTTCTTTCTTTCTTTCTTTTTGGGGGGTACTGGGGGTTGGACCCAGGGCCTCACGCCTGCATGCTTTGCAAGTGCTGGACCACTGAGCTGCACCCCCAGCCCATTTTTTTTACTTTTTGAGACAGGTTCTCGCTAAATTACGCAGACTGCCTCTGGTCTCGAACTTGTGATCCTCCTGCCCCTGCCTCCCGAGCCTCTGGGATTACAGGCATGCGCCACCACGCCCCGCCCTGGCTTTTCATTTTCATCTGTGTGCAGTGGGTCTGGCCAGCTGTGCGCAGAGGCTCTCCATGGTTGATTGGCGAGCTGGGCTGCCATTGCGTTTGTTCCTATAGAAAGATGGTGCAGGAAATTTTGAACGAACCACCAGGGGAGGGAGCCGTCCTCAACCACATGGGACACAAAGGCACTGGCATCCCAGTGGACCTGCACACACAGGGTGTGTCCCCCAGGGTAGGTGCCCCTCCTGCCTCCCTGACCCCCGTTGAGCTCCCCAGCCTCACGTGGTTCTTGCTCCGCAGTTACTTCCTGGTGCAATTCTCAGTCCTACTGCAGCCCGCTCTCCTGCATTAACCCCGGGGGGATTAATGACCGCACCCATTGCCCACACCATAAAGGCGGATTCCTTCTGACAGTCTCATCTGCGCCTTCCTCTGCCGCCTGTCCTTCTCTGTCTGGTCCGCTTCGCCATGCAGACCTGGGCCTCTGCAGGAGCAGGTCCTGCAGCTTAGGCATCCCCCTCAGAGCCCTCTTCCCTGGCCGTGTGTCTCAGCAAAGGTCTTCTGATTCCCATGTCTGCGCTGCTTGCCCCTCTGTCCCCCACTCTCTGCCATGTTTCCCCATCAGAATCCAGTCCCCCGGCCCTTGCACTGCAGTGGTCTGGCTCCGTATCTTTCTCTCTTGATTGGTTATCAGCAGCTGGGAGAAGAGACTCCCACCCCTCCCTTCGTGCCGGTCCAAACCCTGCCTCCCCGTTCCCTGCAGGTTTGCCAGCCATGGGAGGTTTGGAGATTTCTTGTCTTCTTTGCGTTTAGCATTTGTTGTTGTTGTTGTTAGGTGCCATTGAGTTGAGTCCTACTCATAGCGGCTGACTCAATGACTGAGTGTTTTGGGATGGCCTTGGGAGTGGGTTGCCACGTCCTTCTCCCATTTTGTGGTGCTGGGAATCGAACTCCGGACCTTAGAGACTGTAGAGCAGCACTCTACCAACTGAGGTAAATCTCAGCCCAGGTTTTAGCGTAGGGTTTTATTTAAAAGGAGAAGGAGAAGGAGAAGGAGAAGAAGGAGAGCCAGTAATGTGGACATGGCAGAAACAAGCAAGAGCTTTGAGGTCTGCAGGGGCGCAGAAATCCCAGAGCCCTACAGAAAGAGCCAGCTGCTTCCCAACACACACACACAGACACACAGACACACACACACACACACACACACACACACACACACACACCATGCACACACACGCATTGGCTCCCTGTCACTAGGCATCTGCCCGTCCCAGGCTCAGGGAGCTTCTTGTTGCTTCTGACATCTGCTAATGGACACTGCTGAGGACCAAGGACCAAGGTGGCCCCAGCCCCTCTCCTTTTTGGAGCCAAAACATAGCACACCTGGCAGGGGGCAGCTGGTACCTTGGATGAAGGACGCCCATGTGTAGGAACACAAGATGCCCTCCCATCCCACAGGGGAACCCAGACCTCCGAACCTGCACAAACTCATTCTGGCTCCGTCCCTGGCAGGTGTTGAGACCAGGGGCAAGTTTCTCCACTTGTCAAGTCGCCTTCCCTAACACTAAGGGAAATAATGTATGTGAAAGTGTCAAGGGCCATACAAATGTAACGTTGGGATGTACCCAGGGCCTGAGACACAGACCCTGACCTTTGCAAGGGCTTTGGGGAGATGGACTACAGCACCCATTTGATAATGATTCACATTAAATATTAACTTCCTTCCAGAGGAGAGCTGAGAAGAGCTTGGGGCGCAAAGGCAGTACTCCGAGGAGGGATGTTGACAAGGCGTGGCATTCACAGACATTGCCCACATTGCAGCCTGGGGTTCCACAGCAGACCACCCACCTCCTGGGGTCAGCACTTTCTACTGCCCTGGGTTCTACTTTCAATGCCCAGCATCAACATGAGTTTTCTCTTCCTCTTTCCTTTGTCTGTGGTCTCCGCAATGAGGCTGTATTAAATGTTGGCCATGATAATGCGTGATCATGCTTTCCAGTTGCCCACCCTCCCCGCAATGAAGTAAGGCTGACTGTGGCCACCTGCCCTGGATTTATGTGCAAGAGGTCAGGTGCCACCCAGAGCAGCAGACCCAGGGACCCGCAGAACGTAGGATTGTGGTTTCCAACTGAGGCTGGCTGCCAGAATCATGTGGGAAGTCTTTCGGACACATTGGTGCCTGCCTCCTTCCTCTCATGGTTAGTTAAATTGATATGGGATACTCTCTGGTGGTTTTTTTTTTTTTTTTTTTTTGATGTTGTTGTTAGGTGCTATTGGCTCATGTGTGACTCATAGCGACCCTCACAGGGTTTTCAATGGCTGATTGTTTTCCCGGGTTGCTTTAGGAGTGGATTGCCATGTCCTTCTTCCATTTTTGAGGTGCTAGAAATTGAACCCAGGACTGCAGAGACTGCAGAACAGCACTGTACCAACTGAGTTAAATCCAAACAAAACAAAAATCCTTACGACTGGGTCAGCACGCAACTTCACAATAAATGGGGAAAAGATGGAGGTTGTCCATGATTTTGCTTTGCTTGGCTCTACCATCAACACCTATGGAAGCAGCAGTCAAGAAATCAAAAGACGCATTGCTCTAGGAAAAGCTGTGGCAAAAGATCTCTTTAGAATATTGAAAAGTAAAGAAGTCATATTGAAGGCGAAGGTGCATCTGACTCATGCCATGGTATTTTCAGTTGCATCATATGGTTGTGAAAGCTGGACATTGAACAAAGAAGACAGGAAAAGAATTGATGCTTTTGAATTATGGTGCTGGAGATGAATATATCATGGACTGCCAAAGAACCAATAGATCTGTCCTAGACAAAGTGCAACCAGAGTGCTCCTTGGAAGCAAGGATGGCTAGACTGCATCTTATGTATTTTGGACATGTAGTCAGGAGGGACCAATCCCTGGAGAAAGACATCATGTTTGGGAGAGTCACAGGTCAATTAAAAAAAGGAAAACCCTCCACCAGATGGATTGACATAGTGTCTGCAACAATGGGCTTAAACATAAATAAGAGCATGTGCCTGGCACAGAATCAGGGAGTGTTTTGATCTGCTGTACGTAGGGTTGCTATGAGTCAGACTCAACTTGACGGCACCTAAAACAACTGTCTGGGTATCTGCAGCCATATCACCCTAGCATCGGATCCTGCCTGATCTCGGAAGCTAAGCAGGGTTGACCTGGTTAGTCCTTGGGTGGAAGACTGCCTGGGAATATGAGGTGCTACAGCCTTGGGAGAACGACCTGGCAACCCACTCCCAAAACAATCCACCACTGAAAACCCTATGAATAACAGAGACACACTGACAATAATGCCAGGTATGGCACAGTGTCAGAGTATTTCGTTCTGTTCTGCGTGGGGTTGCTATGAGTTGGACCCCACTCGATGGCACCTAACAATAGCAACAACACTATCTGGATATTGTGAGTTTTTAAACTTCCCAGGTGATTGTAAACTGTAGCAAAGTTTGGGAACCACGAGGTACAGGGGAGAGACCAAGTGAGAAAGGAATGAAGGAGGCAGGGTCTCCACAAAGAACTTCAGGGACTTCACAACTGTGTTGCCACCAGCCACTGAGAAACCACTCCCCAAACACTGAGATTCTACTTCTGATTTCTGATGCCCTTTTCCCCTGATTTGCATGGCGTGTTGCCTTCATCCTGAAATAGGAGCCAGCATAGTAGGGTGCCTCGGAGGGGGCAGACTCAAGTGCAAGCCACAGCTCCTTTCCTCTCAGCTGTGTCTCCTTCAGCCATCGCTTCCCCGAGCTTGACTTTTTCATCCATAAAATGGATTGCCATAGTCTAAAGTCTTTTAGTGTTGCTGTAAGGATTAAGCTGGCAGCCATAGCCCTGTGGCATCCGATCCTGTCAGATCTCAGGAGCCAAGCAGGGTCCGGCTTGGTTAGTCCTTCATGGGAGACCACCTGGGAACACCAGGTGCTGTAGGCTTGGGAGAAGGACCCAGCAACCCACTCCCAAAAAACAATCAGCCATTGAAAACCCTATGAACAGCAAAGAAGCACTGACAATAGTGTTTCGCCTGTTGTACATAGGGTAGCTATGAGACGGATCCTGACTCGATGGCACCTAACAACAACAACAAGGAGTAAATGAAATAGTCTCTAAATGGCTAACACTTTGTAAGCCCTGGCCAAATAGCTTGCGATCACTGCCTTTGTCTTTTTCATGATTATTCCTGGTCTTGCCATCCGCATCTTTCCAACAGTGGATTTTTGGCTCCCACATTCTGTCCTGGGACACTGAAACCAGGGCGCTCTGTGGTTGGACACGTGCCTTGCTCCATATGGTGGAAAGGGCAACCATGAAGAAGCAGAAAGGGCATCAGGCCAGGGCCTGGGAATCTGGGCAGCCTAGAGAGGCCAGAGGACGTGTTCAAGGTCACCTGGCCAGTGAGGGCCGGAACCTGTGTGGAAACCCTACCCTCCCGCTCAAGTGTGGTTTTTTCTGCCTCACTAAGCGGATTCTCCAGGTAGGAAGAAATTCTGCTTCTGTGTACAAAATTCAGCTCCACAGCCATGGGGGATTCCGGGAAGCGGAAGCTGAGGTGCAGGTTGTTTTGAAATGGTCTTGGCCTCAGGCAGTTCACTGGGTTCAGATAAAATCTAGACTGAGCCCAGAACCCTCACCTTACCCTGGGCAGCCTGCCAGGTGGGCTGTACCCCAGAGTCACAGCACTACCAGCCGATCCAAAGGAGGACCTGGTGTTTGTGGGTGCACATGCATACACACACACACGAACGTGCACACACACACTGCTTGCTTGCTCTTTCTTTCTTTCTTTCTTTCTTTCTTTTTTTCTTTTTGCGGTACTGGGGGTTGAACCCAGGGTCTCGCACTTGCATGTTCTGCAAGTGCTGAACCACTGAGCTGCACCCCCAGCCCAGTTTTTGACTTTTTGAGACAGTTGTTGTTGTTGTTAGGTGCCATCGAGTCGAGTCCGACTCATAGCGACCCTCATAGGGTTTTCAATGGCTGTTTCGGGATTGCCTTGGGAGTGGATTGCCAGGCCCTTCTCCCACTTTTCTGGTGCTGGGAGTTGAACTCGGGACCTCAGAGACTGCAGCGCAGCGCTCTACTGAGTGAGCTAAATCCCAGCCCTTTTGAGACAGGGTCTCGCTAAATTACACAGACTGCCTCTGGTCTCGAACTTGTGATCCTCCTTCCTCTGCCTCCCGAGCCGCTGGGATTACAGGCATGCGCCACTGCACCCAGCCACACACTGCTTTCAATTAATTACATAATTTTATTCAATTTCAAGGGTCTTTCTTCCCTATAAACCATTCATGTAGTAACAAGTGAGTTGTTATTGTTGTTAGGTGCCATCAAGTTGGGATCCGACTCATAGCGACCCTACATACAACAGGTGAAACACTCTTTTGTCAGTGCTTCTCTGCTATTCATAGGGTTTTCCATGGCGGGTTGATTTTTGGGAGTAGGTTACCAGGTCCGTCCCCCAAGCCTATAGCACCTGGTTTTCCCAGGTGGTCTCCCATCCAAGTACTAACCACGTTCTACCCTGCTTAGCTTCCGAGATCTGACAGGATCTGATACCACAGTGCTATGGCTGCAGGCAACAAGGGAGTAGAGATGCCTCTATGAACAAATATATGCATGTTCCCTAAAGCCTTGTGAAACAGGGAAATGTGTAGACATCAGTATGCATCCCATTACCCATTTCTTCAAGACCTGTTTATCTGAAGCCAGTCCAGGCTAAGGGTGTTTGTTTTTTAAAATAATATCTGTTGGGTGTTTTTTGGTTTGGTTTGGTTTGGTTGCTTTGGCTTTTTATGACAGAGTCTTGCTATGTAGCGCAATCTGGCCTGTTATTGTTGTTAGGTGCCCTCAAGTTGGGTCTGACTCATAGCAACCCTCAGGGGGTTTTCAATGGCTGATCGTTTCGGAATTGTTTTGAGAGTGGGTTGCCAGGTCCTTCTCCTGTTTTTGTGGTGCTGGAAATTGAACCCAAGGCCTCAAAGAGCTCAGAGCAGCGCTCTACCAGCTGAGTGACCTAGAACTCACTGTGTAGACCAGACTGGGCTTGAACTCATGGTGATCTTCTTGCCTGTGCCTTTCAAGTGCTAGGATTATAGGCATGCACCACCATGCCCAGCAATATCTATCTTTTTTAACAAAATTGTTAACTATGGGGCTGTGGGTATAGCTCAACGGCAGAGCACTTACCTAGCATGCACAAAGGTTCCATCCTGCACTACAAAAATTTTTTTTAAATTTTGAGTTAAGTGTTCATCTTAAAAGAATTGGAAGCAACTAAAAATATCCAGTGAGCCAGCAGTCACCAATTAATATTTTGTTGTGTTTTCTTGCAGATTGTATTTTTTTAATGATGTTGTTGTTGTTGTTAGATGCTGTCGAGTTGGGTCCTTCATAGAGACCCTACGTACAGCAGATCGAAACACTCCCCGATTCTGTGCCAGGCACATGATCTTATTTATGTTTAAGCCCATTGTTGCAGACACTGTGTCAATCCATCCAGTGGAGGGTTTGCCTTTTTTTTCATTGACCTGCCATTCTCACAAACATGATGTCTTCTCCAGGGATTGGTCCCTCCTGACTACATGTCCAAAATATGTAAGATGCAGTCTAGCCATCCTTGCTTCCAAGGAGCACTCTGATTGCACTTCTTCTAGGACAGATCTGTTGGTTCTTTTGGCAGTCCATGGTAGATTCAATAGACGTCTCCAGCACCACAATTCAAAAGCATCAATTCCTTTCCTGTCTTCTTTGTTCAGTGTCCAGCTTTCACAATTATATGATGTGACTGAAAATACCATGGCATGAGTCAACCTCACCTTCGTCTTCAATGTGACATCTTTACTTTTCAATACTCTAAAGAGATCTTTTGCCACAGCTTTTCCCAAAGCAATGCATCTTTTGATTTCTTGACTGCTGCTTCCAGGGGTGTAGATTATAGAGTCAAGCAGAGCAAAATCATGGACAACCTCCATCTTTTCTCCATTTGTTGTGAAGTTGCTTACTGACCCAGTTGTAAGGATTTTTGTTTTGTTGATGTTGAGTCACAATCCATACTGAAGGCTGTGTTCTCTGATCTTCCATCAGTAAATGTTTTAAATCCTCTTTGCTTTCAGCAAGCAGAGTTGTGTCATCTGCATAATATACATTGTTAATGAGTCTTCTTTTAATCCTGATGCCGAGATCTTCTTCATAAAGTCCAGTTTTTCAGATTGTTTTTAGTAATAGAGATCATTTTATGTAGTAACTTGATTCTGTTTTCCTAAATGTTAGATCTTTACAATCCCAATGCCACTAAATATTGCCTGAATACATGATGTTAAATGACCCTGTAATGTTTTGTTATGCTGATGTGTTGTGATTTCTTTTTTTTTTTCATGCTGTGATTTCTTTAGACAAGGCCTTTAGTTGAGCATCTATTAAATTATTCCCTATTATAAATAACATGGGCTGGAGTTTAGCTCAGGTGGTAGAGTGCTGCTCCACACTCTCTGAGGACCCGGGTTCAATACCCAGCACGACAAAAATGGGAGAAGGACATGGCAGTCCACTCCCGAAACAATCAGCCATTGAAAATCCCATGAGGAGTTGGGCGCAGTGGTGCATGTCTATAATCCCAGCCACTCAGGAGGCTGAAGCAGGAGGATCGTAAGTTCGAGACCAGAGGTCTGTGTAATTTAGCGAGACCCTGTGTCAAAAAAAAATAAAAACATGGCTTAAGGTTGCAGCTCAGTGGTATAGCACTTGCAAAACATGCAACCCCCAGTATCGAAGAAAAAATAAAAGATAACCCATGAGGGTCGCCATGAGTCGGACAAGAATCAACAGCACCCAACAACAACAACAACATAAATAACATGACCATGAGTGTCTCGTGTTCTTCCCTGTTGATTTCCATGGGGTAAATTCCCAAAGTGGAACTATCGACCAGAGGCCATGAATCTTTTAAAACTTTTTTTTTTAATGGCTAATTGATTTTTTATTAGTAATTTCTAGTGTATAGCTTAATGGGTCTCATTATGATATTTCCACCCATGCATTTCATTGTACATTGCTCACATTCATGTCCACCCTCCCCTTTTAAAACTTCTGTGGCGATCCTGTCAAATTGACCCCTGGAAAAGCCTCCCTCCTCCTCACTGCCCCACCCTGGCGCAGACCACCCGGTCCTGCAAACTCTGTGCCTAGACAGGTAGAGTGGATTCGGGATATGACCTGGTCCCCGCCCTGGGCTGCCCCTTCCCTCTCCACCTGACCTGATTCACTGCCTGCCTGGCTCTGTGGAGGCTGGAACGTGCTAAGGCCTGAGGACCAGATGGCGGGTTAGGCTGCAGCCCCAAGGACTCCGACACTGGGCCAGTTCTTTGAGCTGGCTGGTCAGTCAGTCATTCTGATTTCTGTCACCTTAGAAAATCTCACTTCCACCCCTCAGGAGCAATCCAAACCTGTTTTCTCAGCTGTGAAATGGGATTGTCGTGAGAATTCAACTTGGTCATATTTGCAGATACTATAAATTTGCTTATTAATATGACATATCAATAGCAGCTCTCCGTGCTGGTGTGCCTGTATCAGTGGAGGGCTAGTATTGAGCATGCCTGCAGCTGTAGCCCTGTGGCATGCGATCCCGTCAGATCTCAGAAGCTAAGCAGGTTTGGGCCTGGTTAGTACCTGGATGGGAGAACGCCTGGGGACACAGAAGCTGTAGGCTTGGGAGAAGGACCTGGCAACCCCCTCCCAAAAAAATCAATCTGCCATTGAAAACCCTATGAACAGCAAGAAGCACTGAGAATAGTGTTTCGCCTGTTGTACTCAGGGTCGCTATGAGTAGGATACCGACTCGATGGCACCTAACAACAACAGCAACAGTATTGAGCATGAGAAGGCAGGATCAAACAGCAGCCAAGACCTAGAGTTTGGAGACAGGTAGATATGGGTTTGGTTTCTATTCCCAGTCCCTGTAAAGAAAACTGACCTGATAACAAAGGTACCTGTGGGGTTGGGGGAGGATCATCCACTTTTTTCCTTTTTTTTTTTTTTTTTTTTTTTTTTTTTTTTTTTGAGATAGGGTCTCACTGTGTAACCTAGGCTGGCCTCCACTCACGATCCTCCTGCCTCAGCCTCCTGAGTGCTGGATCACAGCTATGTGCCACCATGCCTGGCCCTACATTATTGAATAATTCAGAATAAACTTCTTTTGAAACATCTGGCACAGGTATTTTACTTGTTTGTTCCTTCATTTTTTTTGTTTCTTTTGCGGTACTGGGGGTTGAACCTAGGGCCTCGCGCTTGCATGCTCTGCAAGTGCTGGACCACTGAGCTGCACCCTCAGCCCATTTTTTTACTTTTTGAGACAGGGTCTCGTTAAGTTACACAGACTGCCTCTGGTCTGGAACTTGCGATCCTCCTGCCTCCGCCTCCCGAGCTGCTGGGATGACAGGCGTGCGCCACCGTCCCCTGCTTGTTCTTTCATTTTCATAGTCAGCATTGTAAAGGGGCAGATTCCATAAAGTCTGATTGTACTAAGAGGCCTGAGGAACTATAAGAAATGGGCTGGGTCAGTATGTACTGCCTTTGTGAGAGCCTATTGTTAAGTTTTTAGAAATTTTAAAAGCCAATCGTTAAACACAGCCTTTATTAAAAATTAAATTGCATTAACTTACAATGAAATAAATTATAGTACAAACAGAGGTACTAAACATTAAAAATTCATCACTTCTTAATTGTTTTACTACTCTCTGTGTTCTCAAGGTTGTTTATTGTCTATTACTTCCATATAGTGGAAATACTATATAACCATGTGCTACTAAGACTTTCTTCTGTCTCTGTATTTGGTGACCTCACTTCTGTTTTTTTTTTTTTTTTTCCGGTACTGGTGGTTGAACCCAGGGCCTCGAGCTTGCATGCCCTGCAAGTGCTGGACCACTGAGCTACGCCCCCAGCCCGTTTTTTTTTTTTTTTTTTTTTTTTTTTTTTTTACTTTTTGAGACAGAGTCTCGCTAAATTACACAGACTGCTTCTGGTCTCGACCTTGCGATCTTCCTGCCTCGGCCTCCTAAGCTGCTGGGATTATAGGTGTGTGCCACCAAGCCTGGCAGAATTAAAGATTTTAAGTTTTATCTCAACAAGGTGAATTTTCTTTGCAAAGAGGGTGCAGACTGTGGGCCTAGTCAGCCGTGAGCACACAGGTGGGAGGTCAGTCAGCTCTTTTATTTCCTAACGTGATCCTCACAATTGGTTTAGGGTTTTGACCTCACAATCTTGGCTAAACCTGATTGACTAATAGTGGGAAGGAGAAGAGGCGGGGGAGCCTTAGATTTTCTAGAGGATAAATAACTTAGAGAGAACAAAGAAACTTTACAGGTCCAGGCATATCTGGCCATGTGGAGAGAGATAAGGAGGCCCTAGGATACTAATTAGCTCAGTGGGTAGAGCGCTGCGCTGCAGTCTCTGAGGTCCTGAGTTCAATTCCCAGAACCACAAAAATGGGAGAAGGACCTGGCAATCCACTCCCAAGGCAATCCCGAAACAGTCAGACATTGAAAACCCTGTGAGGGTCGCTATGAGTCAGATACCGACTTGACGGCACCTAACGACAACAACAAGGATACTAAACATGGGAGGATGTAAAGAAGGATAATAATTTGTAGCCAGGCGTGGTGGTGCACGCCTGCAATCTCAGTGGCTTGGGAGGCAGAGGCAGGAGGATTGCAAGTTCGAGACCAGAGGCAGTCTGTGTAATTTAGCAAGACCCTGTCTCAAAAAGTAAAAAAAATGGGCTGGGGGTGCAGCTCAGTGGTCCAGCACTTACAGAGCATTCAGGCGCGAGGCCCTGGGTTCAACCCACTGTACTTCAAAAAAAAAAAAAAAGGATAATAATTTGCATAAAAGTAGTTTGTAAGAAACAGATTCCTTATATTTTCACACCCCTCAGCTCCTTTTTTATTTTTTTGCTTTGAGACAGTGTCTCTCTCTAAGTTACACAGGTGACTTCTGGCCTCAAGCTCGCTATCCAGTTGTCTGGGCCTCCTGCATCGCTGAGATCCCATGTATGCACCACCATGCCTGGCTGCAAATTTTTCTTTTTATCAGAGCATCTTTCAAACACAAGTTTCTGTGGAACTCCACTGTATGAAACAGGACAATCAGTGCTGCCAGTTCTTTTTTTTTTTTTTTTTTTGCGGTACTGGGGGTTGAACCCAGGCCTCGCGATTGCATGCTCTGCAAGTGCTGGATCACTGAGCTGCCCCCCCAGCCCATTTTTTTTTTTTACTTTTGGAGACAGGGTCTCGCTAAGTTACGCAGACTGCCTCTGGTCTCGAACTTGCGATCCTCCTGCCTCCGCCTCCCGAGCCACTGGGATTACAGGCGTGCACCACCGCCCCCAGCCCAGTGCTGCCAGTTCTAGAAGAGATCTTTCCCGTCAGGGCTGCCACTTCTGGGCAAAGCAGAGCGCACTGCAAAACTCTCAGAGTCCCCAGCACAATGTGCTTGGGTCATGGAAGTCACGTTTCCCTCCCCCATGAAGAAATGCATCCATCGTGGAGTGAGCAGTCCACCTGGAAGCGTACGTTACCCTGGGATCATAGTCTGCTCAGAAAAATTCTGCCCCCTTCCCTGGCGTGGGGCTCTGGCCTCTCCCCGGTCTGCATAGTTTCCATTGATGTTGCCAAGCTTGTCCCCTGCCCACCAGTGCACCCCCCCCACAGGCTGCAAGCTTGCTGTTCCTGTTAGCTGTGGCCACCTATTGACTGATGTGGTGCCCCTAGATCTGCCTGCGTGGCCTGGGCTGGGTGCCAGCAGCCTAATGCAGACGGTTTTGCTCAGGAATGCTCTAATGCAGATTTGAGATGAAGCATAAGGAATGGCTGTCGGAGAGAGTAAGTGGGCCGTGGAAGTGGATGATGCAGGATCTGTCTGCCCATAGCAAGCCAGAGCTGGCAGAGGGGAGCTGACCAACAATGGGCCAGGGGGGTTAATAAGCTCACCTTGCAGGGTTGCACCTTTGTGGGAATACCAGCTTTGCTTTCAACTAGTTGACCTTGGGAAAGTTATTTCACCTCTTTGGGCTTTCGTTTCCTCTTCTGTAACTTATAGCCTTGTTGTGAGATTTAAAGCTAATGTGCAACATTAATAAATCTCACCTGCAGCTGTAGCCCTGTGGCATCCGATCCCATCAGATCTCGGAAGCTAAGCAGGGTCAGGCCTGGTTAGTACCTGGATGGGAGACTGCCTGGGAACACCAGAAGCTGTAGGCTTGGGAGAAGGACCTGGCGACCCCCTCCCAAAAATCAATCTGCCATTGAGAACCCTATGAACAGCAGAGAAGCACTGACAATAGTGTTTCCCCTGTTGTACAGAGGGTCGCTATGAGTCGGATACTGATTCGACAGCACCTAACAACAACAATAAATCTCAAGGTCACGTGTGGCTCAGTTTCTCCTTAAAAATCTCATTTACGCAATTGCAGTCTAAGAAACTAGATCTCTCTGTCCCACCTTGTACAAAACTCAGTTCAAAATGGATTAAAGACCTTAATATAAGACCTGAAAATTTGAGGTGGCTAGAGGAAGACATGGGGCTGGGATTTAGCTCAGTTGGTAGAGCACTGCTCTGCAGTCTCTGAGGTCCCGAGTTCGATTCCCAGCACCACAAAATGGGAGAAGGACATGGCAGCCCACTCCCAAGGCAATTCCGAAATAGTCAGTCATTGAAAACTGTATGAGGGTCACTATGAGTCGGATACCTACTCGACGGCACCTAACAACAACAACAACAAGAGGAAGACATAGGGAAAATAAGACATGGGCACAGGCAAGGACTTTCTGAAAAGGACCCCAAGAGCGCAGGAAACAATAGCAAGAATGGACAAAAGGCATTGTATGAAATTTAGGCACTTTTGCACAGCAAAGGAGGCAATCAACAGAGTGAGGAGACAGCCTACAGAATAGGAGAAAGATTTCGCCAGCTATACATCAGACGGGGGATTGATATCTAGAATCTACTAAGAGCTCAAGAAAATCAAACAGTGTAAAGCAAATGACCCACTCAAAAATTGGGCAAATGAACTGAACAAGGGGTTCTCAAGAAAGAAATACAAATGGCCAACAAACATAGGAAAAGATGTTCAATACCCTTAGCCATCAGGGAAATGCAAATCAAAACTACATTGAGGTACCATCTCACCCCAGCTGGAATGACTGCCATCAACAAAACAAACAACAACAAATACCGGAAAGGATGTGGGGTCGGGGAAGGGAATCGGTGATGGGAATGTAAGTTGGTGTAGCCACTATGGAAATCAGTATGGTTGTTGTTCCTAGGTGCCGTCCAGTAGATATCTGACTCATAGCGACCTTCTGTACAACAGGGAAAACACTATTGTTAGTGCTTCTCTGCTGTTCATAGGGTTTTCAATGGCAGACTGATTTTTGGGAGGGGGTTGCCAGGTCCTTCTCCCAAGCCTACAGCATCTGGTGTTCCCAGGCGGTCTCCCATCCAAGGACTAACCAGGCCAGACCCTGCTTAGCTTCCGAGATCTAACGGGATTGGATGCCACAGGGCTATGGCTGCAGGCAATCAGTATGGAGATTCCTCAAAAAACTAAAACTAGCCGGGCATGGTGGCGCATGCCTGTAATCCCAGCGGCTCGGGAGGCGGGAGGATCGCAAGTTCGAGACCAGAGGCAGTCTGCGTAATTTAGCGAGAACCTGTCTCAAAAAGTAAAAAAAATGGGCTGAGGTGCAGCTCAGTGGTCCAGCACTTGCAGAGCATGCAGGCTCGAGGCCCTGGGTCCAACCCCCAGTACCGCAAAAAAAAAAAAAACAAAAAAAACCTAAAACTAGAACTACCATATGACCCCGCTCTACCACTCCTTGGTATATGTCCAAAAGAGTATAAGTCAACATAGTGTAGAGATGCGTGCTCATACATATTTATTGCAGTGTGAGTCACAATAGCCAACATATGGAATCAACCTAGGTGTCCACAACATATAAATGGATACAGAAAATGTGGTATCTAGACACTGTAGAGTTTTATTCAGCCATAAAGAGGGATGAAATTATGGCATTTGCTGGAAAATGGATGGAGCTAGAGATCATCACTTTAAGAGAAATAAGCCAGGCCCAGAAAGACAAATATCAGATGCTTTCTTTCGTATGGGAGTGCTAGTTACCAATATATATTCTATATTTTAATATATGTATCATGAAAGTACAAGGCGACTACGTAGGGGGAGAAATGGAACTAAAGGGAGGAGGGGGTGATAAGAAAGGGTAATGGGGGAAGGGCAGAGAAAGCACATGTTCTGTTCTCAAAGGCAAAAGTCTGTATATGTACATATGCACACACATGTACACAAACAGGACATGCAAGCAAAAGGGGGACCATTGGAGGGGAGGAAGGAGATCAGAGGCCAGGAGGGCGCGTGAGAGGGTAATGGGAGGATGAACATGAGCAGTGTACAATGATATGAATGTACAGAAATGTCATAATGAAACCCATTGTTTTTTAAAAAGCATATATATGTTGTTGTTGTTGTTAGGTGCCGTCGAGTTGGTATCCGACTCATAGCGACCCTCTGTACAACAGGGGAAACACTATTGTCAGTGCTTCTCTGCTGTGCATAGGGTTTTCCATGGCAGATTGATTTTTGGGAGGGGGTTGCCAGGTCCTTCTCCCAAGCCTGCAGCACCTGGTGTTCCCAGGTGGTCTCCCATCCAGGTACTAACCAGGCCCGACCCTGCTTAGCTCCCAAGATCTGACGGGATCGGATTCCACAGGGCTACAGCTGCAGGCGTGTGTGTGTAGGGGGGGGGCGCTCAGCAGAGACCAAAGAGGAATAGGCCATAGGCAGGTCCTCAGGGATCTTTCAGTCCAGTTGTTTTGTACCAGTTGTTTTATATCTTTCAAACTCATGGCTGGACTTGCCTCAAAAACCACAGCAGGAGCCGGGCGCGGTGGCGCACACCTGTAATCCCAGCGGTTCGGGAGGCAGAGGCAGGAGGATCTCAAGTTTGAGACAGAGGCAGTCTGTATAACTTAGTGAGACCCTGTCTCAAAAAGTAAAAAAATGGGCTGGGGACACAGCTCAGTGGCCCAGCACTTGCAGAGCATGCAAGCGAGAGGCCCTGGGTTCAACCCCCAGTACCGAAAAGAAAGAAAAGAAAAATGAAAAGAAAAGAAAAGAGAAAAAAGCAAAGCCCATAGCAGGAGAAGGTCTACAAGGAATACCCCAAACTGTCCCAAGACAGGGCCACTTGGGACTTCGTAGAAAGACGCACTAAGTGCAGGTGATCAGGTCAAAGCATTTCCTAGGGTGATACACCTAGGGTCGCAGCTTGTCCCCGCCACAGGCACCCACAGACAGGGATGTGCCGTGAGGGTCGGGGTGGTGCTTATGGGAGAGGTTATGGGACTTGGGCCCATTTCTCTCAGGCGTTTGGGCCACAAGCTCAGCCCCTTCTTCAGCATGTGGGAATGCTCAAGGCCCCACTATAGGCTGCAGCAGGTTGGGTCACAGAGCAATCAAGGCGCTCTGTGATTTCAGGTCAGGACACAGAAAGAAAATGAGGGTGCTGGGGGGCTATTCTGGTTGAGAAGTCTGTAACAGGGCTCTCTTTCAGGGTCTCCCTGGGACCACCAAACTAACACCTCTTTTTATGAATTTCTCCTCTGCAGACAGGCAGGATTGAGCCCAACTATCCCAAGGTGTGTGGCCACCAGGGCAATGTGCTGGACATCAAGTGGAACCCCTTCATTGACAACATCATCGCCTCCTGCTCGGAGGACACGTCGGTGAGCCGGAGGGCACTCCCAGGAAGAGCCCTGTACCCTCCACCCCAGGGACCCTCCGATGTACCCTCCCTTCCTTTCCCTCTCTGCCCTGAGCCCGTCCTGTCCATGGTCCTCAGCCAGCCCCAGGGTGCGGAGGACGGAAGTGAGGACAGGTTCGAGGGAGCGCATCCATGGACCGTTGGGCAGACATGTGTTTTCCGTGTTTTGAATTTGGAGGTGTTGTTTCGTAGGTGAGAATCAGAATGCAAAGCTGGGTGTGTGAGTCAGGCACCCCTGTTCTCTGTGAGGAGCGGGAAGGAGGACCCACGTGGAGGGAGGAAGGGAAAGCAGGACAGGGCAGGCTGTGTCCCACGCTGTCCTCTGACGCTGTGCTTTCTAGGCAAGGATGCCAGGCTGTTGTGACTGCCTGGGGACCCACACTGGTGGCCTAGAATTCCAACTGCCTGTGTGCCACCACTCGTGGGAAGAGACAGAGAGAGAGCAGAGGAGAAGGGCTAGGAGCAGAGACGGAGATGGGAGGAGACGGGAAGAGACCACGCAGCCAGGCAAAGGATCCAGGGAGAGTGGTGTCCGAGGCTGCTCTGCCCACCTCTCCTGGACGCCGCTGCCCGGCCCAGGCGTGGTGGGGTCAGTGTGCTGCAGGAGCACCAGGTTTCTGAACAGGCTGCTGCTGCCCCACACTGCCCCCGAGCAGCACCGATATGCCAGCGGGCAGGCGAGATGGCATTTCAGAGGCTCGGCCAAGCTGGCGAGGGTGCCTCATGTTCCCAGGCACGGGGGTCTACCTAGTGCTCACTGGCATAGCCTGGGGACAGGCCACACCCCAGGATGCCGGAAGCGGAAGGAACCTCTGCTCTGTCTCCCCAGACTGGTCTGTGAGCTCCTGAGGCCAGACAACACAGCCCGTTTGGCTCCAAACCCCAGGCATCCAGCACAGTGCCCACTGCGTGGGTATCGGGCGGATGGATGGATGGGTCTCTCGTAAGGTAGATGAATGAATGGAGGGACAGAAGGATGATTAGGAGATAGATGGATGGGTGGATGGATCATGGAAAGATGAAACAGATGAGTGAATGCATACAGTCTAATCAAGTATCGAAAGAAAGAGAGATTGACAGGAAGGACCTCCATTCATAGAGTTGGGGTGAGGCGGACTGGCACAGAACATCCCATGGCCACGTGGAGTGGGTTTGACCAGCTGGAGGGCTTCCCGGGAGCCCAGGCAGCAGCAGGCAGGGCAAGGGCAGAGCCCGTGGGAACGGAGGGAGCAAGAACTTTGGTGAAGTCCGTCTATCAGAAGTTGTCACTTTCTTTAGCAGGCTCAGTGACTTTCTTTAGCAGCACCCATTGACCAGCGGGCAGCAAACAGGGCTATGTCAAAGACAGACTAGAGCTGTGGCAGGGTGGGCGGGGGTGGGGTGTGATGGAGCTCAGGAAAGACGATGGAGTGGTGGTGGGCTCATTGGTTGCACTTCCTGGGCTGCGGAGGAGGCAGACGGGGGGGGGGGGGGGGGGGGGGGGGGGGGGGGGGGGGGGGGGGGGGGGGGGGGGGGCTGGAGAGCTCAGGGGTCAGTGCAAGCAAGGTCGGGCTCATCAGGAGAAAGGGCAAGCAAGGTGCCACCCTGCCTCCTCTCCTGGGTGCAGGGTGGCTGCAGCTGGCTGTGTCCCTGCCTGCTGAGGTGTTGAGCAACAGTCAGCTGCCAGCAGGGAGGGGACATCCCTGAAACCAAGGACTCCTGCATCCACTATTGACCCGTCACTTTGCGTGCACCGGGGTTTCCAGGTCACCCTGTAAAACGGGCACCCCTGCCTCCCACTGAGGGCCTGAGGGCAGACCTGGCAGACAGCCAGCAGCGGAGGGGCACAGATCGCCGGGGGGGGGGCTGCTGGGGCCTCAGCCCTGCTCTTCCTGCCTGGCCACGTTCCATCCCTGCAAGGGTCCCCAGAGAGTCAGCTCTGGGAGCTTCGGGTCCCTGTGCTGTCTCACCAAAGGACGCAGCTGGGGAAGAGAAGAGCAGCTGCATCTTGGCGTGGGAGGAGCGGATTAGGCCACAGCTCCTGGGATTGCAGCCCCCCACCCCGGCTCCTCCTCAGGCCATCTTCCATGTGAGTCAGGCTGAGATGGACCCGTGCTCAGCCCCTTCTTTCACCCAATGGGTGCCTCGCGATCCGGGACCCTGACTGGGAAGCAAGATGCCCATGATGTATGTTCATCCAAGCGTATGACTCCGCCCCCAGTCACAGGGGACAAGTGATTCGCTTGAGATTTTCGCACACTGAGAAACCACACTGTGCCCGGTGCCCTCCTGGCTGCTGGGGTCCAAAGAGAGCTAAAGCCTGGAATCGGGTAGACCTTGGATCAGATCTCTTTCACCACTTACCAGCTGGGTGGCCAAGGGCATGTGGCCTAACCTCTCTGGGCTTTGGTTTGACTCTTCTTTTTTTTTTTTTTTTGTGGTACTGGGGGTTGAATCCAAGGTCTTGCGCCTGCATGCTTTGCAAATGCTGGACCACTGAGCTATACCGCCAGCCCTTTTTTTTTTTTTTTTTACTTTTTTGAGACAGCGTCTCGCTAAATTACACAGACTGCCTCTGCTCTTGAACTTGTGATCCTCCGGCCTCTGCCTCCAGAGCTGCTGGGATTACAGGCTTGCACCACCACGCCCGGCAGTTTGGCTCTTCTCTACTGTAATAATGACACCCCTCTTCAACAGTTGCAATTAGGGTACAAGGATATCTGTGCCTAGCATTATGCCTGGCACCTCATAAAGGCTGCACATCTTGGTTCTGCTTTGGGAACAGCCCCAGCAGAGGGGCAGGGCCCACCCACATGCCAAAGCACAATGCAGATGAGGTCACTGCATTTGCTGAAGGCTAAAGGACTTTGTGCCCAGACAGGAGGGAGGGATCAATTTTGACCATGGTGCAGGGAGGAAGAAGAGGTTTTGGTGAAGCCTAACTTTGACAGGCAGAGAAAGAGTTAAGAGTCACAGGAAGAAACCCAGCCCAAGGCAAGGCCTGGAGGGAATGCATGTGGTGTCCTTGGAAAAGAAACATCATCTGGGTGGTTGGAGCCCTAGGTGGTGTCAGCTAGGGGAGTAGGCAGGAGAGGAGGCTGCAGAGAGAGGCTGGGATGGACAGAGAAGGCGCGGGACGCAGCTGAACTTGGAAGTGACACCTGGGTCCTCAAGCCATCTGAGCTTAAACTGGGGTGCAGGGGATCCAGGAAGAGGGGCAGTGAGGATGGAGGCATCACGGGCAGGTCTGTGGAGGAAGTGGGGCGCAAGCTAGCTGGAGGTAGACTGGGAGGTGAATTTGAACAAGAGAGCCCCGGAGAAGGGTGTGGCTGGGGAACTGAGGGGAAAGGACAGCCTAGGGGCACAGGGAGGGAGGGCTGCTCAGGGCTGCTGATCCAGAGGCCCAGGATTAAGTTTAGGATCAGAGAGGAGCTAAGCCCTCCCGGCAGCTGCCAGACCAGCTGCTCCAGAGACCAGACTCAGAGGCCAAGTGGACCCCTCAGATGTCTGCCGCGCCCCCGCCTCCAGGCTGGAGACCTTGGCATCGGCGCCAACAGGCCTGAGGGTGGAGCCCAGCTGCTCCTGGGGGAGGTCTCCCCGAGGCCCATGTCACTCGGGGAGTCTGTGCCCCAGGAGGATCCCTAGCCTGCCCTCCGACCAGGAGGATCCCTAGCCTGCCCTCCGACCACATCACCAAGGGCCCTGCTTTGAAGGGGCAGGAAACTGAGGCTCCAAAGCGGAGGGTCCAGATCCACCCACCACACACTCCGCCTTCGCATCATGGCGTCCTCTGTGTGCAGGGTCATGCTGGGGACTAAGGCGCATGCCCAGGAGGCCTCCCGGCCCCGGGCTTGGAAGCCCATGGGTGAGGGGCCTCTGACTGGCCTCCTCGGCCCCCTCTAAGCACCTGGAGGCTCAGGCTTCTGAGATGCTCTCCGTCCACCCACCCCTGCCTGAATGGTCAACTCACTGCGCTTGGACACTCCGTCCTGAGGCAAGGGTGGTAGAGGAGGCTGACTGCGCCCTGCAGGCCAGGCCGTGCTCCCTCCCAGCCCCAAGGGGCCCACAGAGAAGCCCTTGCTGCAGGTTGAACCCCTTTCCCCTGTGGTCCCCACCTGTCCCCAGCCCACTGCTTGCCAGTCTCAGAAAAATTCAGAGGCCCTCCCAGCTCCTTCCCATGCCCCCAGCCCTGGGAAATCTGTTGGCGTCCACGCCGGAGTCCCTTGGGATCCGCTCCCTTTCTCCAGGGCCTCAGGAAGGCCTCTGAGTCTAACCTCCATTCCTGCGTCTTCCAGAGGAAATATCCAGGCCCCCTCCCCAGGGCCCTCCGTCCTCAAGGAGGGCCGGGGGCCATAACTCTCCCTGGCATCTGGTAGAATCCAGTTCTTTCCGCCGCTGGGTGATGTCACCCATTCTTGAAGGGCTTTGCTTTTTATAGCTTCTGCCGCAGCTAGGGAGGGCAGCTGGCTGGCAGGCAGGCGGGCAGGCGGCCGGGAAGGGCGCTATCGCTTTCCAAGCCGCGTGCTCTGAGAGGTCCCTGACATGTCAAGGAGAGAAGGGGAGAGGGATCCCAGGAGAAAGGGGGTAGCACAGGGAGGAGGCCCCTCTCCCTGAGGGCCCGAGCCCAGCATCTTTCTTCCCCCTTCTATTTAAGCTTATCCATGCAGAGCCTTGGGAGACCCGACAACCCACTCCCCAAAATCAGTCCGCCATTGAAAACCCTATGAACAGCAGAGAAGCACTGACAATAGTGTTTCACCTGTTGTACACAGGGTCGCTATGAGTCGGATACCAACTCCAGGGCACCTAACAACAACAATGCAGTGTCTGCTCTCCTTACCGGAGAGACGGAGAGACGGTGCCCCTCCCTGAGGACCCAGGGTTGGGTGGGACAGGGGGTCCGTCCTGCTGGAAGCCCCTCCCCTTGCATTTGAATGGAGCACGTGAGACCCAGCTCCTGCGCCCCTCCCCCAGGCACATGGACATTGCTTCCTTAGCTTCATTAGCTGCCCCCATCACCTTGTCTCTGCCTCACATGCACGTGTCCTCTGTCTCCCTAGGACCGTGAGCTCCTGGAGACCAAAGATGTCCCCAGTGGTTAAGGAGTGTGGTACCCGGAGGAGCTGAGCACATTTCTGTTGGCCTGAGTTAAACATGGCCCTGACCCTGGGACTTATGCAGGGGGCAGTCCAAGGCCCCGCTGGCTTGCTGAAGAGAGTGCTTGTGCCATTTCTCCCCACCCATTCCTGCCAGAAATCCTGTTAGGAAGACTCTTGGGTTTCCTGTTGAGTTGGAGTAGCCGCCCACAGCTCCCTCCAGGCCACGCCCAATGCTCCCCCGCCCCCCCCCATCCCAACCACTATTTGCTTCCAGCAAATGGCTTGAATGCTAGGGGATCAG
>VMDO01015538.1:32435-50907 GCA_007922755.1 Pedetes capensis
GACCAGAGGCTGTCTGAGTAATTTAGCGAGACCCTGTCTCAAAAACAGAAAAACAAAAAAACAAAGAACAAATGAAAATGGGCTGGGGGCGCAGTTCAGGGGTCCAGCACTTGCAAAGCATGCAGGCGTGAGGCCCTGGGTTCAACCCCCAGTACCGCAACAACAACAACAACAACAAGCAGAGGATTCTGCGAGATCTGCTAACACTGTCCCAGTGTGTAGACGAGAAAGCCGGCTCAGAGACGTAAGTGTCGCAAACCGCAAAGGCACCTCTCCACTCCCACCCCTTCGCGATCTTTATTCATCCGGTTTCCTAAGCTCTGCCTGGGACCCTACATCTAACAACTGCAGAAGACCACAGCTCCTTTGGCTGCCCCCTGCGGCCCTCCCCATGAGGCTTGCCCTCCCACTCCTCGGCTCTGCACCCCAGGCAAATCAGTCCTTGTGACTGTGATATCCGGGTTATTTTAACCCACATTCCTCTACCAGACACACGTGTCTCTATTTTCTAGCCCAGGAGCCAGAGCCTCAGGTTACCTGGCTCACCCAAAGTTACTCATCTAGCGAGTGGGACGGGAGCCCAGGCAAAAGTCACTCCACAGCCCCCGGGCCTCCCCACCTTGACCCTAGGAGGATTGCAAATTCCAGGAGCGCAGGGGCTACACAGTAAGAATCTGTCTCAAAAAAAGAAGAGAGAAAAAAAAAAAAAATGGGCACAATGGTGCACACCTGTAATCCCAGTGACTCAGGAGGCTGAGGCAGGAGGATCTCAAGTTCAAGACCAAGACCTTGACTAGCACACAACCTAACCCAGGGACCCCACAGCTTGCTGGGCTGCTCTTCATGAGGTTGTCCTGGGAAAGGGTTTTCCCCTTAGACTCCAGGCCCTAGGAGGGCTTCCCCAGGCCTCCATGACAGTGACACCTGGCCCCTGGCCTCTTCTGCCACCTACCATCCTGCACCACTCCAGCCAGGAGGACCCTCCTGTGGTTCCTCCACCCTCTGCACTCGCTCAGACACCCGGCCGCTGGCTCCACATCCCCAGCCGGGCCTCTCAGACTTGCTGACCACCCCTCTCCTAGCACCGCTCCTGACGGTCTCTCCCACTCGCCTCACCTCCGACTGCACGCAAGCCTCCCGGCCCTGTGTGCCCATGGGCTCTCCCCAAGCGTGCTGGATTCTATTGGTTCACTGAGTGAACGGGGCTCAGCTTAGGTTAAAGATCCTCCTCGATGGCAAGGGACAACTCTCCTACCTCCAGCACTGTTTGTGCCCTGGATAGCATAGTCGTCACCTGTGCAAACTGCCTGCCGTACTCAGGGTGGACAGAGTCCTCTGCCCCCAACACCTCCTCCCTGGCCTGTGACTCTACCCACTTTGATTGCAAAAGCCAACTAAAGGCCAATTAATAAACATGAGGAAAGATGCCTGGTATTATAAAGCTGGCCTTAGTGGTGCATGCCTGGAATCCCAGTACGCAGCACTCAGGAGACTGAGGCAGGAGAATCACCAGTTCAAGGTGCACCTTTCCCTTGCTGCAGAACAAGGGAAAGAAGGAAGGAAGGAAAGAAAGTAGAAGGAAGGCAGGAAGGAGAAAAAGGAGAGAAAGAAAAGAAGAAAGTCCAGTAGTTCAAAGAATTGAAGAAACAGCCGGGCACGGTGGTGCACGCCTGTAATCCCAGCGGCTCGGGAGGCAGAGGCAGGAGGATTGCAAGTTCGAGACCAGAGGCAGTCTGCGTAACTTAGCAAACCCTGTCTCAAAAAGTAAAAAAATGTGCATGGGGTGCAGCTCAGTGGTCCAGCACTTGCAGAGCATGCAGGCGCGAGGCCCTGGGTTCAACCCCCAGTACCACAAAAAACAACAACAACAAAAAAAAGAATTGAAGAAACAAAAATCCAAACAACAGCAAGATTGTATTTTTGACTTATCAGGTGGGCAAAAATCAGATTTTGTTTGCATTGCTGGGGTGCCAGGCAAACACTCCACTGCTCAGCTACCTGCCCCCTTCCAACCCCAGAAAATCAGCTTTTTAAAAGGTAAAAAAATTTGAGCGTAGGTAAAGAAGTGTTCTCAGACTCTGAGGGCAAAAACTGGCATAAACTTTGGAGGGCACTTTTATAAAAACTGTTTGAAAAGAGGAAATAGATCTAGGCATCTCTCCTATAAGAACATTCACAGCTATGCACAAACCAGTGTTATGAGGATGCTCATCATAGAATGAATTATAAGCACAAAAAAGAGATGGGCAGAACCTAGGTGTCGGTTAATAAGGGTTGACCAATTGAGCTTGCATCTGTCATACAACAGACGTCTCCCTGACCATTTAAAAAGATAAAGCTAATCTATAGCTGCGCATAGTGGTGCACTCTTGTAGTCCCAGCACTTGGGAGGCTGAGGCAGGAGCATCTCAAGTTCCAGGATAGCCTGGGCTACATAACAAAACCCTGTCTCAAAAAAAAAAAAAAAAAAAAAAAAAAAGGTAGATCTATACATTGTTGTTCTTAGGTGCCTTTGAGTCAGATGCGACTCATAGCAACCCTATGTACAACAGAACAAAACACTCCCTGACCCTGCACCACGCTCCGCACTGTCAGTGCTTCTCTGCTGTTCCTAGAGTTCGGTGGCTGATTGTTTTGGGGATCGTTTTGGGAGTGAGCTGCCACATCCTTCTCCCATTTTTGTGGTGCTAGGGAGCCTCAGAGTGTGAAGAGGATTACTCTATCAACTGAGCTAATCCCCTGGTGTACAAATATGCTGGTACCCATTGTTGTTGTTGTTAGGTGTGGTGAAGTCGTGTCTAGTCAGACATGGTGACCTCATCATGGTGGGGCATTATGGTGACCCTCATAGGGTTTTCAACAGCTGATTATTTTGGGATTGCCTTGGAGTGGATTGCCATGTCCTTCTCCTGTTTTTTTGGTGCTGGGAATTGAACTGGGGACCTCAGAGACTGCAGAGCAGCACTCTACCAACTGAGCTAAATACCAACCCCCTGATATCCATAATTATGTGAAAAAAAAAAAAAAAACAGTTGAAGAACATGTGTAATAGCATCCCTTTTGGGTAAAAAAAGTATGTGTGTGGGGGGGTTTACACATGTCTAATCCAAGCATTAGTCTTTCCAATCCAAGGATTACTTTCCTATTGTACACATGGCGATGTCCCCTACTCTGTCCTCCACTGAGGATGGACGCCGGGGCAGAGAGAGATGCATCTGGGAGGCGGGGACCTGGTCTGTGCTGAGAGAGGATGCCCTTGGGGCAGAGACTGCAGCCTGAAGTTGGGCCTGAGCCTAAGGGATGGGCAGAGCCTGGGTGGAGTTGCTGTTTTCAGTCCATCTGGGCCCTTCTCAGTTCGTAGGACCCTTGCCTTGTTCTAAGTGGGAAGGGACCCCAGGACCCTTTCCTTCCCCCATTGCAACTCCCTCCTCTAGATGGGATTCTTCCACCTGCTCTGATGACAGCCTTCAGCACACAAGGAATGGGCATCTTGCTGGACACTGCCAGGCTTGTAGCCAGCTTGTCCCCACCCCACTCTCCCCACAATTTCCAGGCCGGCTCTCATCCCTGGATGCCCTCAGACAGTGGTGTCAAGCAAAGCCCGCAGGGCATGCTGGGCCTCTCTTTACGTCACTCCCCACACCTCCCACAACACACACAAACCAGCAGGCAGGACCATGTGGGGACACTGGGCTTTACCAGAAGCCTGCAGCCACCAAAGGGGGTTACAGTGGAAAAATGGAGACAGGAAGACATTTTCAACTGCCCCTTAATTAGAAACTTCCTCAAGGGGGCTGATTTTCTGAAGCCAAGAATGGTAAGCCTGGGGTGGTCCCAAATCCTCCCAGGAACCTGCCTTTCTACACTTTTTTTTTTTTTTTTTTTTGCGGTACTGGAGTTTGAACCCAGGGCCTTGCGCCTGCATGCTCTGCAAGTGCTGGACCACTGAGCTGTGCCCCCAACCCATTTTTTTTTACTTTTTTGAGACAAGGTCTCGCTAAGTTACGCAGACTGCCTCTGGTCTCAAACCTGCGATCCTCCTGCTTCCACCTCCCGAACTGCAGGGATTACAGGCATGCACCACTGCGCCTGGCTTGAACCTGCCTTTCTTAATGCTGAAATCTCCGAGTTGATGGGTACATGAGCTTCAGAGGCTCTTCGGGGGGGCATGGTGTGGGAAATACTAATTTCTATAGTCTGGAGAGAAAGCACCTAGTTGGTTGGGAAATTTGTCAAAGGAGTTTCCTTCAGGGCACCCCAATTTCCAGCCTTCTCCCAGGCCTGAGGTTGACCTTTGGCTTCCTTTAACATGCTCTCTGTGGTTATTCTAGCCTTCAGGATTATAACAGAACGGCTAATATTACATATTGACATGAAATTATTCCCCTGATGTTGGTCTCTTGGAGTGTTTTCTACATTTCCTGTCTAGGTGAGGTTGCAAGGAACATCTTCATGCCTGGAGATTTTCCTTAAGTTGATTTTTAGGAAGGAAGTCACTGGGTCAAAGAGTATCCTATTGTCTTTACAGTTTCTACAAAAAATTGCCAAATGGTATCCAGAAAAGTTCTTCTGATTTATAATCCCACAATCACCAATTGTTCATATGAGTTTCCGCTTAATCTTGCCAACACTGGCTTTTTTTTTTTTTTTCCCACTTGGCTATTTTTGCAGATTTTAAGTGACATCTCAAAGCTGTTTTCCTGTTTCCACCTTACTAACAAGGGTGTGGTTCAGCTTTTCATAATGGCTGTTCTAAAGGCGTCCTAAATGGCAATTCGCATGGACTGTTTCCTCTCCACCTTGTCAGAATCTAATAAATAAATATCACTGACAGCCGGGCGCCCTGGCACGCGCCTGTAATCCCAGCGGCTCGGGAGGCGGAGGCAGGAGGATCTCAAGTTTGAGACCAGAGGCGGTCTGCATAACTTAGCGAGACCCTGTCTCAAAAAGTAAAAAATGGGCTGAGGGTGCAGCTTAATGGTCCAGCACTTGCAGAGCATGCAAGCGCAAGGCCCTGGGTTCAACCCCCAGTACCACACACATACTCACACACACAATATATATATATATATATATGTCTGATGATAATAATGAGAGCTATAATCCACAGAGCATTTTATAAACCATGGCCACCTTTATCTCATTTTAGATTACTAGTGGGCCAGGCAGGCCAAGGAACACCTGCAGTTGTCTCAGTGGAAACTGCAGGGTGTGTTTGGTTTGAGTGGCAGAAGGCCACGAGGGTGAGTGCCAGTAGCCAGGAGCTGATGGGAAGAAATGGCTCCGTGCCTCTGGGGCTGCGTGGTCCCTTCTCTCTGCACCTCTGCGTGTCCCTTCCTTCTCTGGGCAGATCGCCCTTTTCTGTCTCTTTATCTGCAACCACAAGACTGAAAACAGCAACTCCACCCAGGCTCTGCCCGTCCTTTCGGCTCAGGGCCCAACTTCTAACTGCAATCTCTGCCCCAAGTGCGTCATCTCTCAGCGCAGACCAGGGCCCGGCCTCCCAGATGTCTCTCCCTCTGCCCGGTGTCTGTCCTCAGTGGAGGACAGAGTAGGGGATATGGCCATGTGGAACAAGGAGAGGGGCTAGAGCTGAGGAGGGTAGACGGAAGGCAGATTCTCTTCGTGGGTGTGGGAGGGGAAGTGAAGGCAGGCTTTTAAATTCAGCACTTGCCAACAGCTGCTTAGGATGGTCCCGAGCCTGGCCCGTCCATAGCCAGAGCAGCGGATAGGGAATGATGATCTTTGTCTGCGCAAAGGCAAAGACGCAGCTGCTCTCTGTCCTTCCTCTTGTCTCCTGGCCTCCCGCCAGGCTCCGCCCTCCCGCCAGGCTCCGCCCTCCCGCCAGGCCCCGCCCTCCCATCAGGCTCCGCCCTCCGCCGCAACCAGGAGCCCACCTCACTGTGCAGGTCTTGGAAAGCCTGGTGTTCCCAGGAGGAGGCCCTTCCGTGGACCTCCTGCCCCTGCCCACCTGGCCAGAGCCCTTGATTCCCTGCTGCAGGTGCGGATCTGGGAGATCCCCGAGGGCGGCCTGAAGCGGAACATGACAGAGGCGCTCCTGCAGCTGCACGGGCACAGCCGGCGAGTGGGGCTGGTGGAGTGGCACCCCACCACCAACAACATCCTGTTCAGCGCCGGCTACGACTACAAGGTGCCCAGGCTGGAGCCGGCTCGGTGGGGAGGGCGAGGGAGGGGGCAGGAGGCGTGGGAGGCCTGCAGAGAGCGGAGCTTTCTCAAGCCTGTGGATGGGTAAGGTCTCATCCACTGACTGCTCCCAGACCACCCACCACCTCCCAGGCACCTGCCGTTGAACCCAGGGCCTCGCGTTGACCCCCTCCTGTTCCTGTGGCCACAGGGCCCGGCGGCGTCTTTCCTGCCTTCTCTGATGGCTTATGGACTACAAGTGAATACCCATTCCACGCCCACACCCTCTGCCTGGCCACTTCTTTTTATTTATTTATTTCTATTTTTCTGTTGTGGTACTGGGGGTTGAACCCAGGGCCTTGCTCTTGCATGCTCTGCAAGTGCTGGACCACGGAGCTGTGCCCCCACCCCATTTTTTTATTTTTTGAGACAGGGTCTTGGTAAGTTACATGGGCTGCTTCTGGTCTCGAACTTTCGATCCATTGGCCTCTGCCTCCCCAGCCGCTGGGATTACAGGTGTGCGCCACTGCGCCCGGCTCCTGGCCACTTCTTAACCACGATGTGGCCACTGCCCTCTCAATAGGAGAAAGGAGCAAAAGAGCCACTGGTGGGAAGAAAATGGAGCCCTAGCTCCTTACCCTGTCCTGCCCTCAAAAGATGTGTGCCAGGCACCTGGGCCCATGCAAGGAACATTTATCCTTCTTGCTAATGGCAGACCCTGAGTCCAGGCTGGGCCTGGGACCTGTCCAAGGTATTAGTGGAGTTGTGAAACCAGAATATGTCAGCCTTACTGCAGAGATTTAGCTCAGTTGGTAGACCGCCGCTCTGCAGTCTCTGAGGTCCCGAGTTCGATTCCCAGCACCACAAAAAAGGGAGAAGGACGTGGCAACCCACTCCCGAGGCAATCCCAAAACAATCAGCCATTGAAAACCCTGTAAGTGTCGCTATGAGTCGGACCTAACAACAACAGCAACTGCAGAGACCTCTAGAATGCACCGGAGGGATTGGTGGCACAGGGTTGTAAGCCCAGCACTCCAGAGGCTGAGGCAGGAAGATAGCAAGTGCAAGGCCAGCCTGGGCTCCAGTGAGACCCTGTCTCAAACACCAAAAACACCTTGACAATGCCATGCTGCACCCCAACACCGCTCAGGCCCCGCCCTGGCTGTTTCTCCATCGGTTGGGATGAAGACAGATGCCTGTGGTGGCAGCAGCCGCTGACCCCGCCTGTGTCCTGTGTGCGCGCCCTTGCAGGTCCTCATCTGGAACCTCGATGTGGGCGAGCCGGTGAAGATGATCGACTGCCACACCGACGTGATCCTCTGCATGTCCTTCAACACCGACGGTAGCCTGCTCACCACCACGTGCAAGGACAAGAAGCTGCGCGTGATCGAGCCCCGCTCCGGCCGGGTTCTGCAGGTGCAACTCTACTCTTTTCTGTTTTGAGGTGGAGGAGGAAGGTATGAGGGGCCGGAGCTCAGCTTTCAGGCAGGCCTGGCGGAAAAGGCTGTGCTGGGTCCCTTCTGCCCACATCTCACCTGTACCTGTCTACCAGCCTGTCTGCTCTGGGCCCTTCTCAGTTCATAGGACCCTTGCCTTGTTCTAGGTGGGAAGGGACCCCAGGACCCTTTCCTTCCCCCACTGCAACTCCTTCCTCTAGATGGGATTCTTCCACCTGCTCTGATGACAGCCTTCAGCACACAAGGCCCAGCGTGTTAACCAAGTCCAATCATGGGTGCAGGGGGAAGGGACTATGGACTCGCTGCCCAGCTACCTGCATGGGAAGGGTGTACGGGAAGTGTCTTAGGGCACCATCCCTACAGATGGATCCAAGTGGGGAGTTTGGTGGTGAACTTTGCTCCATTTTTTGTCTGAATGTCCTGGGTCTTGGGTGTGAGGAAGGGGTTAAGTGTCATTTAGGAATAGCCTATAAACATTTCTTGAGCAGCTACTATGTGCAAGCCACGGGGCCAGGCAAGATGGAAAATACGGACCAGCCGGGCATGGTGGCGCACACCTGTAATCCCAGCAGCTCTGGAGGTGGAGGCGGGAGGATTGCAAGTTTGAGACCAGAGGCAGTCTGCGTAATTTAGCGAGACCCTGTCTCAAACAGTAAAAAAATGGGGCTGGGGATGCAGCTCAGTGGTCCAGCACTTGCAAAGCATACAGGCGCAAGGCCCTGGGTTCAACCCCTAGTACTGCAAAAAAAAAAAAAAAAAAAGGACCAAATTTGGGATTGGCTACTCACAAGAAAGTCTGACACCTGACCTGGGTGTGTGAATCTTGGAAGAATCCATGATTGCAGGGCTAGAAAGTCATCTAGCACGACGACTACAGATAAAGTCATCAGAGTTGCTAACTGTTGTTGCTATTACCAGACCCTTACTAAAGGCTTGCTGTGTGATGTGCACTTGTAAGGGCTTGGTGTGGCTATTGCAGTTAGAACTCAGGACAGCCCTCCACAGAGGGTCCTGCTGCCCTTCTCCGGCCACACACCAGAATGCTGAGCCTTGGAAGCGGTGAGACGTGAGTCTCCCTGCTCCGAGGAGAGCTAGAATTCAAACCCAAACCCATGCTGAACAGAAAGGGTGCCCCGGAGCAGAGAACGGAACATGTACCTCGCAGATAAGGACATGAACCCAGAGAGGGTGAAGATTTCTCATGTGCAGTACTTTTTTTTTTTTTTTTTTTCTTTTCAGTACTGGGGGTTGAACCCAGAGCCTGGCGCCTGCAAGCTTTGCAAGTGCGGGACCACTGAGCTGCACCCCCAGCCCATTTTCTTTACTTTTTTGAGACAGGGTCTCGCTAAATTATGCAGACTGCCTCTAGTCTTGAACTTGCGATCCTCCTGCCTCCGCCTCCCAAGCCGCTGGGATTACAGGCGTGCACCATTGTGCCTGGCTCCTGTGCAGTACTTTTTTGGCAGAGCTAGGACTAAACCCCAGAGTAAGTGAGGCCAGCCTACATCTGTTGGCTGCCTTACCTAGCTTCTTTTCCAACCTACTGCATTAGGAGGAACTCTCAAGTACCCTGAGCCGCTGGGCAGGAGGGGAGCAGAGCACTGCCCAGTTAAGGAGCCTCCTGATGAAATACATTATTGCACAGTAGAGCAGCATGTCACCCGTGTCCTCCCAAGCCTCAGTTTTCCCATCCTCAAAATGGGAGCAACAATTCTTTACAGTAGATCATAGGATCGAAAGAGATGCCCTGCCAGGTACCATGATGCACATCTGTAATCCCAGTGACTTGGGAGGCTGAGGCAGGAGGATCACAGGGTGAAGGCATAGAGGCAGCCTGTGCCACTTAGCAAGACCCTACCTCAAAATAAAAAAGTAAAAAGGGGTTGGGAGTGCAGCTTAGTGGTGGAGCACTTGCCTAGCATGTACAAGGCCTAGGGTTCAACTCTTCAGTACTGGGGGGGAAAAAAAGCCTTCCCTGATGAGACCTAGGTCAAGGTTAAGCCCCCCCTTCCCTGTTCCCACCCACAGTTCTGGGAAATGGCAGAGGCCTGGCTTCCCAGGGCCACAGCAACTACATCAGTGTCCTGTGGCTGCTGTAACAAATCTGTGACCGATTGGGTGGCTTAACGCAGCAACTTGTTCTCTTGTACCTCTGGAGGCCAGATGTCCCAGATCCAGGTGTCCTCAGGGCCAGCCTCCCTCTGGAAGCCCTAAGGGAGAATCCACTTTTGCCAATTTTTTGTTTGCCTGGTTGAGTTTGTCATTTTTTTTTTTTTTTATTGGTGAGACAGGATCTCTCTGAGTTATCTAGAGTGGCCTCGACCTCACGATCCTCCTGCCTCAGCCTCCTGAGTGCTGGGGTTATGTGGAGCGTCACCCTAGTGCTGGACTCGTTCCAGACATGAGCAGGAACCAGCCGACAAAGACCTGTCGTCTGGTGAGGGGGAGCAGAGCACCTAAGAGCAGAGCTGCCCGGAAAAGAGGCTATTGCCCACGGATGCTCTGAGAAGCCTTGAGAAAGGCAGGCTCAGAGGCTTATGCCCATGGCGGCTCCTTGCTTCTCTCTTCCCAGTGAAGACGCCAACTCCAAGTGCTCTGCTCCAACAGCTCTTTATTGTTTCCTTGTCTGTCCCAGTCAATGGAATGGACATAGACTGCTCTGTGTACTGCCCTTATATACTCTCCAGGGGCTAGCTGGGGACCAATCAGAGGCAGTCATCCCATGTGCATTTCGGCCAATCAGGGGGGATATGCAAATTTGGTTTTGTAAAAGTAGCCAATCAGGGATGGTTCCAGAACGGTCCAATCAGGAGCTGTTCAGTGGTTTGGAAACAGCCAATCAGGTGTCGAGGGGTCTGAGGAACAAGATTGGATGCCAGTGCCATCCTTGGAAGCTTGCCGCCTAGGGGTTCCCAGATGTAGGGCAAAGGTTACTGCCTGGGGAACAAGCCTCAGACCTCCAAGTGGGCCTAGATAGGCCCCAGGGCAAACTGCCTCTCTAGGCAGTGCCCTACAGGGTTATAGGTCTGCGCCACCACGCCCGGCTAGTTCTTGCCTTCTTCCAACTTCTGCTTCCTTGTCTTGCGGCAGCGTCGCTCCTGTCTGTCGCTCCTGTCTGTCTCCACAGGCATGTCACCTCCTCTGTGTGTCTGTGTATTCTCACTTCTCTCTTACAAGGACACCTGCGTAGTCCAGGGCAATCTCTTCATCTCAGAGCCTTTAACTGAATCACATCTGCAAGGCCCCTTCTTCCAAGGAAGGGAAGCCTCCCATCATCCTGGGGTTAGGCCGTGGAGGTCTTGGGAATCTGCCATGCAGCTCGATACAGCACCCAGGGGATGGGGGCCATGGCTCACCAGCACTCTCGGTCCCCACCAGGAAGCGAGCTGCAAAAATCACCGAGTGAACCGCGTGGTGTTCCTGGGAAACACGAAGCGACTCCTCACCACGGGGGTCTCCCGGTGGAACACGAGGCAGATTGCCCTCTGGGACCAGGTCAGCCACGGGGAGGCCGGGTGGGGGAGGGGGCCGGTGGGCAGGGAGCAGGCGGGCAGCCGACACCTGAGCTCCGCGGGGCTCTGCTTCCCGGATGGCGCAACAGCAGAGCGAGTCTGTGGTCTGCGTCTCTGGGGCCTCAGCTCCAGGTGGAGGGGGACAAGAGGCCAGAGAAGGGAAGGACTGGAATGAGGCTTGAGGGATGCGGGGGGGATGGGCCTAGAGGAGTCAGATCCTCGTGTGGTGTGGACCAGCCTTGCCGCCCCGGCTGGAGCTCAGCCATGCTCACAGACACCAAGGGCTGGGGTTCCAGCGGCTGGGCTCAGGAGACCTCAGGCCACTCCTTGCCAAGTACCCCCAGGCAGCCACGTCAGGATGTCCCCATCGGGAACAAAAGCAGAGTTTGCTCCCCTACCCCTCCTCCACATCCCTTAACATGCATTCGCGTCTACACGGCGTCCAGCCAGGCCTGGCCAGCCTCCTGGGGGGGCCTGTGGGCTGGTGGACCCCTGGGTACAGTCGCCTCCTTTGTCTTCTTGCCACCCACCACCTCAGCTGGAGCAGCGACGCAGGTCAGCGAGCAGGCCCTGGAAGTCGGCAGCGAGTGTGGAAAGCGGGACCTCAACTCTGTGGGGCTTGAGGCCAGGCCTGGCCCCTCAGTGACCCAAGGGGAAGGGAAGAGAGCGTTGGTGAGGGGCGTCTCGCCGTGCACGGGCTCTGTTCTAGGACCCCTGCCAAGGGCTCCGCTAGGCTGGAGGGCCTGAGGGCGGGAGCAGGAGCTGGATTTGGGCTACAGGAGGCGCTTGCTCAGAAAGGCAGGTGCGAGCTGGGCATGGTTGCGCACGCCTGTCATCCCAGCGGCTCGGGAGGCGGAGGCAGGAGGATCGCAAGTTTGAGACCAGAGGCAGTCTGCGTAACTTAGCAAGACCCTGCCTCAAAAAAAGAAAAGTAAAAATGAAAAAGGGTTGGGGGTGCAGCTCAGTGGTCCAGCACTTGCAGAGCATGCAGGCACGAGGCCCTGGGTTCAAACCCCAGTACCACGAAAAAAAAAAAAAAAAGCCAGGTGCCTGGCTGGTCAGCCAGCCTGGGACAGCGTCCTCAGCCAGAATTAGATGGAGACATCTGCTGACGGAGCCTGGCTCAGAAGGGCTTCGGGGTAGTGCCTGGCCACCCGTGTAAGATGTCCACCTTCTTTGTGCAGACCTGGAGTGGAGCTCCAAAGAGACCCCAAGGCCTGCTTGGGGACACGTAGCAGGTAGCAGGCATCGGGAGGAGGCACTGAAAACAAGCGCCCTACCTCCCGTTGCTGGGCCTTTCTCTCTGCCCTCGGCTGCTTTTCGTGACAGGGAACACAGCCTCGCCCCACCTGTAAGACACAGGCTGACCCGTCCGCCCTCCCCACAGGAAGACTTGTCCATGCCGCTGGTCGAGGAAGAAATCGATGGGCTCTCCGGCCTCCTGTTCCCCTTCTACGATGCTGACACGCACATGCTCTACCTGGCTGGGAAGGTAGTGGAAGCTGGGGAGGGGCTGGGGCAGCCAGCAGGTCACCCCCGGCCCCATCGGGCCCCTGCTCCTGTCCTACCTCTAAGAAGAGCCAGGCTAAGCTCTCTGGTTTCCCATGAGCCCACCCAGGCCCCAGGGTCTCTCCCTCTTCCATATACACCTGCCCTCAAGTCTGACCCTCTCTCGAAGTGTGGGTAACTAAGTATTCCGACGAGGTGTGTTGGACTGGGGCGTTCCATCAGAGTAAAGAGCCAAGCTGAGCCGGGCACGGTGGCGCACGTCTATAATCCCAGTGGCTAGGCAGGAGGATCGCAAGTTTGAGACCAGAGGCAGTCTGTGTAATTTAGCAAGACTCTGTCTCAAAAAGTAAAAAAAAAAAAAAAATGGGTGGGGGTGCAGCTCAGTGGTCCAGCACTTGCAGAGCATGCAGGCGCGAGGCCCTGGGTTCAACCCCCAGTACCGCAAAAAAAAAAAAAAAAAAAAAAAAAGCTGAGCCTCCAGTCTAGGCAATGATAAGCGATGGAATTTCAAGCCCCTTCCGGGAGCCCTTTAGTGAATAGGGCTTGTGGGAAAGGCCGTGTATGTGTGAATGGGGACAGGGAAGCCTCTCGTCCATCTTCCCTTCCTCACTGCCTCTTTCCCGCCCTCAGGGAGATGGGAACATCCGGTACTACGAGATCAGCACCGAGAAGCCCTACCTGAGTTACCTCATGGAGTTCCGCTCCCCAGCCCCACAGAAGGGCCTAGGTAAGCGGCCCGGAGGCCTGGTGGGGGCTGCGCAGAGAACAGGAGCGTGGGGCCCCTTGGGGTGGCGCTCGCCTGTCATCCCAGCATTCAAGAGGCTGAGGCAGGAGGATATCAAGTTCCAGCCTGGGCTACATAGGGAGAAACCTTATCTCCAGAAACAAAAAACCAACCAACCAAGGCAGGAGACTGGACATTTGGTTCATGGATCACCCCTTCCCGTAAGTGGAAATCAGACTTGGAAGACCACAGCGTGGGCGAGGCGGAATAGAACTTGCCGGGGCTGCCCTGGGGCGGGCCAGCGGGCCCCCTTCCACTGGCCTGTCATGGCCCCCTTTGACCAGCTGGGTCCCACCACAGTGCTTGATCCACCGCCGTCTCTGCCCAGCAGTAGCCTACAGGCCCGGGTCTTCCTTCCTGACCACAGATGGGGAGACTGAGTCCCACGCGGGGCTGACACAGTGGGAGGGAGTTCGGACTTCACGTCCAAAGCAGAGGCCGGACAGACTCTAGCCCTTTCCTGAGGCTCCAGGAAGCCAAGACTCCAACCTTGGCCACAACCCTGGCCGTGCCTGCCAGGGCAGGAGGACATTCTTGGGAAAGCCCTCAATGCAGCCCCAGCCACCCAGAGGGCCCAGGCTGCCGAGTACGAGAGGCAGGCAGGATGTTCTCAGATGCCACGTTCTCCCCCCACTAACATCTCACGTGATGTTCTCATTTCTGTCATCTAACATGGGCAGCGGGCTGGGATTTAGCTCAGTTGGTAGAGCGCCGCTGTGCAGTCTCTGAGGTCCTGAGTTCAATTCCCAGCACCACAAAAATGGGAGAAGGACATGGCAACCCACTCCCAAGGCAATCCTGAAATTTCAGCCACTGAAAACCCTATGAGGGTCGCTATGAGTCAGACACCACTTGACAGCACCTAACAACAACAACAACACGGTTTCAGAGGGCTCAGTCCATAGTCCTTGACTCTGTTGATTCTGAGCCCTTGGAAAGGCAGAACCTCGTGGGGGTGGGGGCATGTAGCAGACACTCCTTGCTTCATGGTGGACAGGAAGTAGAGAGAGTGGAAGAGACTGGTGACCTCCAAAGGCACACTCCTTAAGACCTGCTTACTTCAGTTGGGCCCCACCTCCAAAAGTGTCCACTACCTCCCAAATACGGCCACCATCTGGGGACGCCCCCAACATGTGTCTGTCAGTTTGCTATACTGTGGAGGCTCATGTGTTGCTGGGATGCTATGCCAGTGGTATTACAGATACCAGCAGGGTCACCCATGGTGGACAGGTTTCAGCTGAGCTTCCAGATTAAGACTAGGGAGAAGGACCTGGCAACCCCCTCTGGAAACAATTAGCCATTGAAAACCCTATGAATAGCAGAGAAGCACTGTTAAATTTCATGCAGGAAATGAGTTGGAAGGCATTCAAAAGACAACCGGGGAAGAGCTGCCTCCTCAAAGTAGAGTCTTAATGACAGGAATGGCGTCTGGCCCCATAGGCCTCCTTTTGCTGATGTTGCCTGACTCAAAATGAGGAGGAACAACTGTAAACATCCATTAATAATTGGAATGTGGAATGTGTGTAGTATGAATCTAGGAAAATTGTTGTTGTTGTTAGGTGCCGTCGAGTTGGTATCCAACTCATAGCGACCCTCATAGGGTTTTCAATGGCTGACTGTTTCGGGATTGCCTTGGGAGTGGATTGCCAGGTCCTTCTCCCTAGGAAAATTAGGAATTGTCAAAAGGGAAATGGAGCACATGAACATCGACATCTTAGGCATCAGTGAGTTGAAACAGACTGGCATGAGCCATTTTGAATCAGACAATCATATGTTTTATTATGCCAAGAATGAAAGATTAAAGAGAAATACAGCTGAATTCATCATCAAAAAAGACATCTCAGATCTGTCCTGAAGTACAATGCTGTTAGTGATAGAATAATATCCATACACCTACAAGGAAAGCCAGTTAATATGACTATTATTCAAGTTTACCTGCCCACCACTAAGGCCACAAATGAAGATGGGGAAGATTTTTAACAGCTTCTGCAATCTGAAATAGATCGAACATGCAATCAGGATGTACTGGTAATTACTGGTGCCTGGAATGCAAAAATTGGAAACAAAGAAGAAGGTTCAGTAGTTGGAAAATATGGCCTTAGTGACAGAAATGATGATAGAGATCATATGATAGAATTTTGTCAGACCACTGACCTTCTCATTGCAAATACATTTTTTCACCAACATAAATGGTGACTATACACATAGACTTCACCAGATGGATCATATAGGAACAAAACTGACTACATTTGTGGAAAGAAGCGATGGAAAAGCTCAATATCAAATGCTAAAACAAGACCAGGTGCTAATTGTGGATCAGACCATCAACTGCTCATATACAGGTTCAAACTGAAACCAAAGAAAATTAGAGCAAGTATACGAGTGCCAAGGTAATGACCTTGAGTATATCCCATCTGAGTTCAGAGACCATCTCAAGAACAGATTTGATGCATTAGACACTAATGATTGAAGACCAGATGAGTTATTTCATGACATCAAAGACATCATTCATGAGGAAATCAAAAGGTTATTACAAAGACAGGAAACAAAGAAAAGACTAAATTATATGTCAAAAGACACCCTGAAATTTGCCCTTGAACATTGAGCAGCTATAGTAAAAGGAAGACATGATGAACTTAAGGAACTAAACAGAAGATTTCAAAGGGTATCTGGAAAAGACAAAATCAAATATTATAATGACGTGCAAAGAGCTGGAGACAGAAAACCAAAAGAGAAAAACATAATCGGTTTTTCTCAAGCTTAAGGAATTGAAGAAATATTTAAGCCTCAAGTGGCAACAGTGAAAGATTCTACAGGGAAAATATTAAATGATGCGGGAAACATCAAAAGAAGATGGAAGGAATACATAGAGTCATAATGCCAAAAAGAATTAGTGGATGACCAACCATTTCAAGAGACTGCATATGATCAGAAATCAATGGTACCAAAGGATGAAATAGAAGCTACCTTGAAGGCATTGGGGAAACACAAGGCTCCAGGAATTGATGGGATACCAATACAGATGTTTCAACAAACAGAAGCAGCACTGGAGGTGCTAACTTATTTAAGAGATTTGGAAAACAGCTACCTGGCCAACTGACTGGAAGAGATCCATATGTGTGCCTATTCCCAAGAAAGAGGATCCAACCAAATGTGGAAATTATCGAACAATATCATTAATATCACACACAAGCAAAATTTTGCTATAGATCACTCAAAAGCGACTGCAGCAGTATATAGACAGGGAACTGTCAGAAAATCAAGCCAGATTCAAAAAAGGGCTGGAACCAGGGACATCACTGCCAATGTCAGATGGATATTAGCCAAAAGCAGAGAATACCAGAAGGATGTCTATCTATGTCTTATTGACTATGCAAAGACATTTGACTATGTGGATCATAACGAATTATGGATAACCTTGCAAAGAACAGGAATACCAGAACACTTAATTGTACTCATGAGGAATCTGTGCAAAGACCAGGAGGCAGTCATTTGAACAGAACAAGAAAACACTGCCTGGTTTAAAGTCAGGAAAGGCATGCATCAGGGCTGTATCCTTTTACCATACCTCTTCAACCTCCATACTTAGCAAATAATCTGAAAAGCTGGACTTTATGGAGAAGAATGCAGCATCATGATTGGAGAAAGACTCATTAACAACCTGTGTTATGCAGATGACACAACTCTGCTGAAAGTGAAGAGGATTTGAAACATTTACTGATGAAGATCAAAGAACATAGCCTTCAGTATGGACTGTGACTTAACATCAACAAAACAAAAATCCTTATAACTGGGCCTGTATGCAACTTCATGATAGATGGAGACAAGATTGAAGTTGTCCAAGATTTTGCTTTACTTGGTTCTACAATCAGTACCCATGGAAGCAGCAACCAAGAAATCAAAAGACACAGTGCATTGGGAAAACGCGTTGCAAAAGACCTCTTTAAAGTGTTGAAAATAAAGATGTCATATTGAAGACGAAGGTACACCTGATTCATGCCATGGTATCAGATAGTTGTGAAAGTTGGACATGAAATAAGGGAGACAGAAGACCTGATGCTTTTGAATTATGTTGCTAGAGATGAATATTGAATATATGATGGACAGCAAAAAGAAGCAATAGATCTGTCCTAGAGGAAGTGTAACCAGAATGGTCCTTGGAAGCAAGGATGGCTAGACTGCGTCTTACATATTTAGACATGTTGTCAGGAAGGACCTGGAGAAGGACATCATGTTTGGGAGAGTGGCAGGTCAACAACAACAAAAAAGGAAAACCCTCAACTAGATGGATTGACACAATGTCTACAACAATGAGCCTAAACATAAAAAAGATTGTGAGCCTAGCACAGAATTGAGGAGGATTTCATTCTGTTGTACATAGAGTTGCTATGATTCCGACCTGACTAGACAGCTGCTAACGGCAACAACATCTGGGGACCAAGCATTCAGCACATCAGCCTGTGGGAAACAATTCATATTCTAACCATCATAGGTAGGAAGGGGAAAAAGTAATCTTGGCAGGGAGGATAGTTAGTGTAAAGGCCCTGTGGCCAGAAGGAACCTGGCATGTTCTAGGATGTGAAGGAAGGTCAGTGTAGACTGTGACATAGCAGGGGAGGAGGGTGAGGTGGATGAGGAGACAAAGTCCTTGGGGTCAGGAGCATTAACTGGGAAAGGAGTTTGGATTTTATTGGAACTCCCTGGAGAGCTTTCTCTTTCTCAGGTGTGGGGTCGGAGATGGGAGAACATGGTGTGATCTAAAATGCTAGTTTAACAATGCTTTGGGCTGGGTGTGGTGTACACAGCTATGATCCCAGCGACTCAGGAGGCAGAGGCAGGAGGATTGCAAGTTCAAAGCCGAAGGTAGCCTGTGTAAGTTAAGGAGACCCTGTCTCAAAATAAAAAGTTAAAAAAGGGTTCAATTGTCCAGTACCACAAAGAAAGAAGAAAAGAAGGGGGAGGAGGAGGAAGAACAAGAGAAGAAGGAGGAGGGGGAGGAGGAGGAGGAGACAGGAGGAGGAGGAGTAGGAAAAAGAAGAAGAAGAGGAGGAGGAGGAGGAGGAGGA